>JACWST010000100.1:83339-122648 GCA_014850475.1 Cryphonectria naterciae | reverse complement strand
GGGGTGGCATCTTTTTTTTTTTTTTTTTTTTTTTTTTTCGTTTTTAATCTTTTTTTCTCTTTTGGTTTTGGGGGGGGGGAGGGGGGGGGGGGAAGAGAGGGGGCTTATCTCCTTATTGTTGTCGCCCGCCCCCCCTTCTTTTTCTTCTTTTCCTTTTCATCTATTCCTTCTCTGGAATGCATACTGCTACAACAAAATGCGTCAGGCAGACGGATAAAATGCATGTAATAAGATCCTGCTCAAATTCGCTCTGGCTTCTGGATTCTTATTGTCACACACACACACACACTCTCTCTCTCTCTCTCTGTCAGGCACCGAGTATAAGTACAAACAAGGCAAAGACCACCCCCCCCCCCGTCTCTTCTCCCTTCTGGCGGTATGATTTGACTCCTTTTGTTTTTGTATTTCTTTCTCTCGACCTTTTGGAGATGCCAATCACACATACACACACTTGACAGCATGCTCACCACCGTTCCGTAAACGATCGTGCCCCTACCCGGCCTTTCTTTCAAGACCTCGCCTCCTCCAGCTCCAGCTCCAGCTGACGGATCCTCTCGACCTGGTCCTGGCTGCTCCCTGCCGAGACCACCCTCTTCTTGAGCGTCTCGACCTCGCCCGTGAGCTGGCTGATCGCCTCGTTCTGCTTGTTCAGCTTGTCGCCCTGTGCCGTGATGATCTTGGTCTGCGCCTCGATCAGCTGCTTGATCTGCGCCAGCGACGTCTCGACCGAGGCCGTGTGCAGTCCAGACGAGGACGAGGAGGAGGAGGCCGGAGGCGCCGACGCCGACGCTGCTGGTGGTGTGGCCTTGGCCGGCGCAGGGGACTGCTGATTATGTGATGTAGAGACGGGCGACGCCGGCTTGGCAGGTTCTGAGCGGATGGGCAGGGAGGCCCTCGGCGTGGGCTTCTGCACCTCCTCGAAGCTCGAGGTCTCGGCCTCGTCTTCCTCCTCCTCGTCGTCCTTGTCTGCGAACTTGGACGCTGCAGCAGCCATGGAGCCCTTCTGCTGCGCCATGGACGGTGGGGGTGCGCGGGCGGCAACGGGCGACGGCTCACGCTCCTTGGGCGTAGGTTTAGCAGCAGGGGCAGGAGTGGGCGCCGGTGCGGCTGCAGCAGGAGGCTTGTAGTCGGCAGCGACCTCCTTGGGAGCGTTGCCCTCGTACACGCTCTCGAGTTCAATCTTTGCAGGCAGCCCCGTCTTTCCCGAGAGCCAGTCCGCCGCAGACATGGCAGGCTTGAGACCTGTGCATGGTGGGTAAATGTCGGACTGGAACGTCTCCGCCCGGCGAGGGACGGTGAATGAGATAGGTTCAATGTAAAGGTCGTTGACCGTCTTGAACCCGCGCATGATCTCGTTCTCGTGCAGCTACATCCCACATAATCAGCATTTTTTCTCTTCGTTCGGCAACACACCGAGGTATGGACAGCCAGCCAGCCAAGCCACTCACGTTCACACCACGCTTGGGGAGGAAGGCAACGCCTCTTTGTGGGTCTCCAGACTTGTACTCGGACAGGAACTCGAACTTGTCGTTCTCGTACTCGAAGTAGCGGATGTTGCCATCACTGCGCGCGGAGAATGTTGTCAGCATATATGCTCTACTATCTTGGTCTTGATTTCCTTCACCAAGGGGTTCCTTTATAGTAGGTTTCACTCACCCCTTGCCGGCAAGGTAGAGGCAGTTGGTGCCGTCATCCCAGAACGGCATGCACACGCCTGAGATAGAGTCCAGGTTCGTGAACCCGCCGATGGGCTTGTCTTGGCCGGGCTCCCACAGTGCGATCTGGCGGTCACTCATGCGCGAGAAGCCCGTGGTCGCAATACGGTTGTGCTCGCCCATCCACACGGCGCGGCTGTTCTTTGCGCCCTCGTGGCCCGGTCCCACGTGCGCCGGCTTCTCCTGGCGGACATCCCACACGCGCAGCTTCTTGTCCCTCGAGGTCGTCACGAGCAGGTTTCCGCTCGCGTTCCACGACAGGGATTGGACGATGTCATTGTGCTGGAGCTTCAGCGGGGCCTGGCCGGTGCCGATGTCCCACAGCTTGATGGTGTAGTCGCCAGACGCAGAGGCGAGGATGTTCTCGGCGGCGGGGTTGAAGAGGACTTGGCCGACCTTTCTGCATGCTTGTCAGAACTCTCTGTCATCATCTACACAAGCACGCATGGACCTTGTAGGCATGTCTGCCCTCTCCTCTTGTCGGCGGCTCTACCGTGTGGGCGCTCATACCTCGTATGGCCAGTCAGCTTGCTCACGGGCGCAACATCCGCAGGCTCCTCGGCGTCAGTGAAGAGTGTGAAGTCCTGCGGCACCTGCCATATAAAGATCTTGCCATCGTCGGAACCGGATGCGATAATGTGGTCGTTGAAAGGATGCCTGCAAGACGAAAAAGGCCAAGGCCACACAAATCAGCACAAGAAAGAGCACGGCACGGCATGGCACGTGCTGCCAGCCAAGACTGCGAGGAAGACCCTCTCCCTCCCTCTCTTTTTCTTACCAGTCTGTATCCAACACCACAGCAGTGTGGCCGCGAAACAGCGGTATCTGATCAGGCAGCTTTCCGCGCTCGTTGAGAGGGATGACGGCGAATGCGCCACCGCCGCCAGATTCCCAATTGACGGACAGGTACTCGGGATTCGCCCTAGAAGAAGGAACCAAAGGAACAGAGAACGTCAGCTACCTGCTCAGAAGGGGGCGCCAAGAATGCGCGGGAACTTGGGGGGGGGGGGGGGAGGCTGCAGGCTCGTACTTTATGAGGTTCGTGTCCCAGGCATTCCTACTGATGTGGAGGTTATCGTAGCAGAACTCCTTCCTGGTCGGCTTTCCGAAGACGTGTCCTGTATCGTGACAATGACCCCGAGTCGTTGTCAGCACAACCAGTTCCGACTCCAGAATGGCAAGGAAATAAGCGCATCTCCCCCTCGAGCTCCGTCCTGCTCGGGTGCCTGCTGCCTGCTCGTGTGCCTCGAGGGGGGCGGCCACGGTCATGAATGTAGTAGTAGGTGGATACTTACGATACTTGGACGCGCGCACGAACCGGCCAGCCATGGTCGCAATAAACTCCTTGGTGGGAAAGGGGGGTTGTACTGAAAGAAAGAAAAGAAAAGAGATAAGACAATAATCGAATGCTGCTGTCAGCAACAGCCAGTAAACCACAGCAGACCAGAGCGAATGTTGCGAAGGTACCAAGTTAGTAAGTAGGTAAAGTGAAGAGAAACAAGGTGTTGAGGTAGTTAAGACACAAGAGAAGGGTAAAGGGGCAGTGTCAGTCAGTTACGGAATAGGTCCAGGTGGCCAGGCCGGGTTCAGGGTAGCTTGGCTGCAGCGGGACATCAATTTAAAGGGCCTCTGCCTGGTCACGGCGTGGCTGGACCCTCTTCTCTATCCCACTAAACCCCCCCTCCCCCCATCCCACCCCCCACCACGTACTGTACATCCAAACCTCCTCTGGCGCAAGCCAACCAAGCTGTTGGGACACCTCACGTTAATTGAATTAATTCAGTCCAACTTGCAAGCCTGCATAAACGCGCTGGGAATCTCTTGCGGCGCATTACAACTCAAGACCCAAGATAAACCAACCCCTCCCTCCAACCACCGAAAACAATTCTGTGTACAATGAATGATATTATGAATACACTATGGTCTAGAACAAGCTGCAGAAGAAGGAAGAGGCACTCTTCTGATCCACACCATAAAAGGGGGAACGGTGCCTGTGGCCCCTCCTCCTCTCCTCCCACATTTATAGTTTTAACCCCCAGGAGCCACACTTATAACCGCTGCCGTCGCTGTCGCCGCCGCCATGGCACGGCTGGGGCTGACAGACAGCATCATCTGTGAGTAAGCCCCTCCTTTATCAGACAAACTGGGTGGATGAGTGAGAGAGTGTAGTGTAGTGTGTAGTGCAGTGCAGTGCAGTTTCTATGTACAAGGCAAGGCCGCCACGCTTCCTAATAAAACCGGCCGTAAACCTTCATGGTATTTCCCTTTCAAACCGCAACCACCCCAAGACGCCTCATGAACCAAAATGCAATGGTGCCGCAGACAAGTCCGTTTCCCCCCATCCGCCCGCCCGCCCAGTCTAACTCCAAGCCCTCCACGCGAACGTAGATGCAATCATCCTTGGGGAAGTTTAACAATCACGCCGTCTGGCTAGTCATCGCCGTCCTCGCTACGAGCAGCGCTGCTTGCCGCGCCATTGGTGTTGTTGGCCGAGTTGTTGATCAGCCTGATCCGGGGCTGTGGAGTGCCCGCACTCGTCGTGGGCGGTGCAGATGTCTCCTTCTGCGACGACGAATCCTCCAGCTCATTTAATTCTTGGTTGTCCTGCAGCTCCTGCTCATACTCTTTCGTGAAGAACTCCTACCGAGGATGTTAGTCAAACCCAGATCCCTCCGAATGCTCCTCCTGGCTTGATGCTCAAAACTCACCTGAATGGTTGTGGCGTCCATGTGGATCAGTGCGCTGTCATCGTTGTAGGTTCGGCAGTTGTTACACATGAGCTCGATGTCCTTGCGCATGTCGCCGAGGCTGTTGTATTCCTCCTTTCTGATCTTCTTCTCAATGTGATTCATGCAGATAGGGGTCTGAATGACGACGTAGTAGTCGGCGTATTCTCTCTTGGGAGGCAGCTTGATGAACGGCCCGATGATCAGACGCTTCGGGGGCTCGTCGTCGTCGTCCTTGTCGTCCTCCTCCGGCTCTGGATCAGGATCATCCACCTCCAGGTTCATCAGCTTGTCAAAGAGAGACCGCAGGCTTCTCTGCAGCACCGCCCGTTGTTCAGGGCTGACCTTGTGCTCGCCGCTGGCCGCAGCAACGGCCTTCACTCGCCCTTGCGGACCCCGCCGCTTCTTTGGCGGAGGCTCATCATCGCCTTCCTCAGCCTTCCGCTTCTCATTCTTGCCGCCGGACTTGCGACCACGTTTCTTGGCGGGTGTCTCCTGTGGCTCCTCGCTGCTAGCTCTGCTGGCCGCAGGGGAGCCCTCGGAACCGTTCAGCGCACCAAGTTTCTTCATCCTGTTCTGCTCCCGCTTGTCCTTGCGCGCTTGTTTTCTGGCAGCCGCTGCTTCGGGCGAGTCCTCGTCGTCATCGACGGCCATAAGCCACTGTTCTTCAGTCAAGCCGTCATCGTACCGCACCTTCGTCCTTTCACGGGCACCACGTCCGAGGATCGTGTCCGTCTCTTCTGGCTGCTCTGGATTGTCCTCGTTGAGATAAATGTCCGGCAGTTCGTCTTCCGTCATGAGGCGGGGAACTTTCTTGGATCCTGGCAGGTTTCCGTAGGTGAGGTCCTTTGATCTTTCCTCGTCAAGCTTCTGGAAGGTCACGAGCTCGTCATCGTTGCGTGCGAGGATCATGTTCAGCTCCTCGTCGTCCATCTCCTCCTGCTCGCCAGCCTCGGCGAGGTCTGCAGATTCAAGCAAGGTCCGGAGCATGGCATCACGTTCAGTCTCGGAAGACTTGTGATCGAAACGACCTGCCTGGATGACCTTGCCGTCCATATCGAGCTTGTACCTGGCTCGCTCCAGGATCTTCTCCTCGACGGAGTTCGAGCTGATCAGACGCAGGATGCGGACCTCGTTCTTCTGCCCGATACGATGCGCACGATCCTGAGCCTGCAAGTCCTGGTGAGGATTCCAGTCAGAATCATAGATGATGACGGTGTCAGCAGTCTGGAGGTTGAGACCAAGGCCACCGGCACGAGTCGAAAGCAGGAACATGAAGTAGGGCGAGTCGGGCCGGTTGAACTCATAAAGCAGATCACTACGCTCGTCCGACTTGGTCGTACCGTCGAGGCGGAGGAACTGAATGTTTCGCAGCCGGAGGAAATCCTCCATGATATCCATGATGGCTGTCATCTGGAAGAACATGAGGACACGATGGCCTGTGGCTTGGTACTTTGGCAGGATACGATCAAGCAGCTCGAACTTGCCACAAGTCCTCCACAGCAGATCGTTGGATGTGTTGAGCGGATTCATCTGGTTCTCGACCTCATCAAAGACGAACGGGTGGTTGCAGAGCTTCCGGAGCTGCATCATCATGTTGCTCAGACCCTTTGCTGTCGTCTTGCCACCCTTGCCATCGCTGACAGCGAACTTGTTGTGGAAGAACATCTGCTTGTACAAGCGAGCTTGCAGGGCGGAGAACTTGCACTTGACAACCTTCTCGGTCTTGTCAGGCAGGTCCTTCTCGACATCCTTCTTCAGACGACGGAGCAGGAAGGGGCGCAACACCTTGTGCAGACGTCGAATGACGAGGATCTGCTCTTCTTCTGTCAGCTCCATCTTGTCTTGGCTTCCAGTGTTGGCAAAGGGAGTGTTGAACCACTCGTCGAAGGTCTTGGCCGATTTGAAGATGTTTGGGAGTGTGAAGTTGAGCATGGCCCAGAGCTCTGCCAAGTTGTTCTGGAGAGGGGTTCCTGTGAGGATGAGACGGAAACGGGTCGAGTAGTATTGCTGTATGGTTGCGGTGAGCTTCGAGTTGGCGTTCTTCATGCGGTGACCTTCGTCGATGATCATGTGGAACCACTTGATCTTGCTAAGAACGTTGCGATCCTTGATGATGTATTCGTAGGTGGTGAGCAGAACCTGGAACCTCCCCTGGCGGATCTTATCCTGCTGCAGTTTTCGAGTATTGGGCGGTCCCTTGTACACCACCTTGCTGACCGTCGGAGCCCACTTGTCAAACTCCAAATTCCAGTTCGTCAACGTGCTGAGCGGGACGATAACAAGGTAAGGACCGAGCTGCTGCTTCTTTTCGATCAGGTAGGTGACCAAGCTGATGGTCTGGATCGTCTTGCCGAGACCCATTTCGTCTGCCAGAATACCGTTCAGGTTGTTGTTGTACAGTGAAATCATCCACTGCAGACCCTTGATCTGGTACTCCTTGAGCCTTCCACCCACCAGGATGCTAGCCTGTTCGGTGACTTCTTCCTTGATGCGATGAGCAACAGCATAGTAGTCGATCTTGCCTCTGTTCTCCTCCTCCTCGTCCTCGTCTTCGCTCTCCTCCTCGTTGAGGAACTCGCCGGACTCGTCGCCGTAACGCTCTGCGGCAGACCGTTGCTGGGCCTTGACGGACGAGGCGAGCTGGCCCAAGAAGCCGTCTGTCTGCTTGAGCAGGTGAGTGATACGCGTATCCTTGGCCTGGTCGAGCAGCTTGAGGTATGCCTCCTCGTCGTTGGCCTTGAGAGCCTGCAGACGCTGCTTGGCATTCCGCTCAATACGCTTCTGCTCTTCCTTCTCGATGTTGAAGTGGTGGTTGTACATGAGCTTGCCCATCTTGCCCATCTTGTTCTGCTGGCTGGCGCCGGTGGACAAGATCTCGTGCCTGTGGTTGAAGACGGCGTGCAAGAAGTCGGAGTGCTTCTTCTTCTCACGGTTCTCCCTGGCGTCTCGCTGCTGCTTCTCCAGCTTCTCGGTAATGCGGGCCTCACGGACACTCTGCTTTTTGAGCCTGCGGTACTGGCTGCGGTTTGTCGTAGTCGCGAGGTTGTCGTACTGCATCATCTGCCGCCCAATCAGCTCGCGCAGTCTCCTCTGCTTGGAGTACAGCGCGATTGACTTCATCTCGATGATGGCCTTCCGCCTCAGGCTGTCATCAACCTCGAGGCTGTCCTTTGAGGTGTCCCAGTGTGCCAGGTTGCTCGGTTGATTTTTCAACTCGTGGAACCGGGCGCTCATCCTGCTGAACATGATCTTCTCCCGGTCCGCCCTGAGCTGATCAAAATCAACACCCGGTGGGAAGAGGCCAGGGATGAACAGCCGCTGCTCCCGCCGTGCATGCTTGAAGAAGCTGACGGTGTCCGCCAGCATCGTATCAGGCCGTTTCAGCGTCTTGAACTCATGCGCCGGAGGCTTCTGAACTGATTCTTCGGGCTTTGGCGGCTCCAATCCACTCGGACCAGCCTTGCCTGGTGTCTGTTGTGCAGTTGGGGTCGACGACGGCTGAGATACCTGCTGCGCGACTAAAGCCTGGCGCCGCTGCCGGTGCGCAAAAAGGGCATTTTGCATCTGCGCGGGCACTCCAAAGTTTCTGCTCAGGTACTTGAAGGCCGCGATCTGCTGCCTGAGTAGAGTAAGGTGTGCTTGTGTGAATTGGCCCGTGCCGACGCTTGCTGTCGACGAGGCGGCCGCATTTGAAGCGTCTCCAGACGCGGCAGGAAGAGCCGAAGCCCCAAGGGAGGTTGAAGACGGCGAGGCCTGTGCACCCGGCTGCACGCCATTGACACCTATTTGACCATCTGTTACAGCGCCGTTAGCAGCGGCGCCGTGCTGCTGCTGCTGCTGTTGGTGTTGGTGTTGTTGTTGCTGCTGCTGCTGCTGTTGCTGTTGCTGTTGCTGCTGTTGCTGCTGTTGCTGCTGCTGGGACTGCTGCATCTTCTGGTACTCAAGTTGTTTCGCCCGCATACGCTGATGTTGCTGAAAGCTCGCCAGGAAATTTGATGTCTTGATGAACTCGGGGTCGGTCGTAGGCGTGTTGTTCTTTTTCATTTCTTGGAATTTCTACGTAATGTCAGCAGGCCGGGGCAAACTTCAGAAGGCCAACGCGCAGGGGAACAATAACATTGGCGAGCATACCTGGTAGACATCTTTCACTTGCTGCTGGGTCAGATTGGAGGGCAAGCTGGGGAGACCAGCGCCCGGCATATGTACCGGGCCCGCAGGCTGAACTGAAGCCATATTTTGGTTCGGTACGGGCTCGAGACACTTTAGGAGTAGGATTTTTGGGTGACACCGAGGGCCAAGTATTATTCTGGTCGCAGATCCATCAAGCAACGCGCTCAGTTGGTCAAGAGACAATTGATATAAAGCGTGCTATGGTCAAGATCAGGTCTGGAAGAGGCGACGCGAAGATGTTGAGTGTTACAGTCGGCGCGTCACTGGTTGATGAGCAGACGTGTCAGGGAGTGGGGGGGTTCCTTCGTCGAGCCAGGTGAAAAAAACGCGGTGATCGTCAAAGTCGTTGAGCGATCGGATGCGATAACGAAATTATCGCGTCGTAGAGGGAGGGGGAGGGTGAATCGTTGGAAGCCAAAAGTCACAGTTGTGCCTCGGGGCAGCCTCGAGGTGCGATACGATGCGATGCGATGCGACAAGGCGGGTGCTGCTGGTTGGCTGCAGTGGGGGTTTTGGGTGCAGGCTGCGTGCGTGGGTGGTGGAAGGTAGGCAGCGGCTGCTTGAGGGGGGGGGGGAGGGGAATAGGTGGGTGAATGGAAGGAAATGTGAAAAAAACAGGCCTAAAAGGGGGGCGGTAGGGCCAGTGCCTGCAGGAATGGCGCGAAAAATTCGCGTGCCGTGAAGTTTGCAGGGCAGCTTGAGATGGTTTATCGATGAATCCAAGCTGTTTTGGCGATGCGCAGGCTTCGCTTTCGATGGAGTCACCGTCCGCCGTGGTGATTGAGAATGGATTGACCACAAGTCGCGCGGCGGCAATGGCAGGCCTGGTCAAAAAACTTGATTCCTCAGGCACTAACAATTATGCACAGATGACACGGACCAGCCACTAAGTGGGGCACTCCCACCAATCATAGGTTGCCTCTGCTTACTAAACCCTCGGGGTCGCCCCCGAAATAGGCCCCTGCGCCGCAAGCATCAGCTCAGGGGGGTTGGATAGCTAAGACAGCACTGGACAGCTAACTACCTACCATCGTGCCATAGTACCAGTAAGTAGTAAGGAGGCGGCGTAGGAGGCGGACCCATGCTGTGGTCATAGTGCCATCAGCACTACACAAGAATTACCACTCAGATCATGCGGGAACGGTCACCTTTGATAGTGAGTGACCTTTAGCCCTTGAAACATTCCAATGACCCCACGTCCGCCAGGAGAAGGGAAAGAAGGGAGGAAAAAGAGATCTATCTCTTCACCCTCTTCTTATCTGGCCCCTCCTCCTCTTCCTCGTCACTCAACTCTGCATACTGCGTCACCGGCTGCGTTTCCTTCCACGCATTTGTGAAGAGCGGGTCCTTCTTCGCGACATCTGCATACTTAAGCAGTGCCTCTCGCGGGTCCTCGTGTAGCATCTTCGACAGCGGGATGTTCTCCTCAATATGCTTCTCGTCTGGCTGGCTCCGCATGAACGGCGTGATCTGCTGCACCTGCGGTCTCCGAGGGTCCAGCGACCTGCCCGTAGCTGTGACCCCGGCCTTCGTGCTCCTCCGTTGTTGCGCTGAAAGGGCAGCAGGGCTGACGATGCTATCGCCAGAGAGACCTAGGGTCTGGTCCATGGTCATGGCTGGGTTGTCGTCGATATGACGCTTCTTGGGAGCCTTGCTCATCACGTCCACCGCACCGCGCTGCGAGATGGTAGGATTGTAGAGGACGTGCGTCTCGCCATTCGCGGAGCCCGTGACGATCTGATTGAGCTTTGCGTGCCAGTCGACCACGATCAGTGGCGCGCCCGGCGTGATCGGTGTGACATGTTCTGGCTTGAGGTTGCCTGGGTTGAGGATGTGTAGGTGTCCGGAAGCCGAGCCGGTGAGAATGCTTGTCGAGTTCGGCGCGTACTTGATGTTGCTCATGGCGAACTTGTCGGACGTCGATGGGTGGTCAACCGACACCAGCGGCTGCTTGAACTTGCGCGTGTCCCACAGTTTAATGGTGTTGTCGCCGCCTCTCGTCACGACCATGCGCCCGTCTGAGCTGATGTCCACCCCTCCGGTCCAGGTATCAGCCTTGTGCGCACCGCTGATCTCTCCGGTCGGTCTCGTAAATGGTCCATCTCCGCCGTACATGACCAGTGACCCGTCCAGCGCGGCCGCGACCAGCATGTTGCTGCCCCCAGAGGCCGGCGCACCCCACGCCACCGCAGTCATCCTTGTCCTCCCCGCTGCCCCGGCCGCTTTCGACTTGAAGACGATGACCTCTTTCTGACTCCTCTTGTTATTGACGTCCCATATCCGCAGCGTACTGTCCGTGCCCGCTGTGACACACAGGTTCCTGTCCGTAGGATGCCAGGTGCCTGTGGTGACCTCGGAGACGTGCCCTTTGGTGTTGTGCATATCCCGCAGGTACATGTCCCCCTTGACAAACTCTGTAAGGATGTCACCATCCCTCGACACGATCTTGGCCTGTGGGTGCGCCGAAACGCACAGGAAAGCGCCGCCGGACAGGGGGTTGAACTGCACGAGGCTGACAGGGTACGACTCAGCCGCGGTGGAGCTCTTCGTCTTCCACAGGTCGACGCTGCGGAAGGCGCGAAGGGTCGTCGGTGTCATGGAGGCGAAGTCGTGCAGTTTCACCGTGCCGTCCAGAGACCCCGTGGCCAGCCTCGACCCGGCGGGATCCAGCGACACGCTTGTGACCGTCCGCTCGTGGGTCTTGAGCACCAGCTCGTGCGACACGGGGTACTCGTCTTCGTCATCGTCCGAGGAGGAGTCATCATCGTCGTCGTCGCTGTCGCCGCCATCAGAATCTGGGTTGGAGTCTCCTCCTCTCGATGGTTCATCTTTCACCTGTTGTGGCTGTGTAGCTTTGGGCTTTTCTGCTCCCCGCCGGCTGCGGTCTATCTGTGCGGCGATGTCTGCTCCTTTTGATCTCTTGCCAAAGGACGCCGGCAGAAACGCTCGCATCGGGTCATCTTCCGCCAGCTCGGGCTGCTCGATCTCGAACTCTTCGTTGTCGCTCATCTTGGCCGAGTGGGCGATGATCTCGAAGCTGCGAGACTTTGACGTATGTGGCTGAGTGATGAAGAAGCAGGATGAGGAGTTAGAAGGGAGAAGAAGAAGAAAAAATAAGGGTAGGACAGTCTTAACTTTTTGGGCGTCGAGTATCAAGAGGTCATCGGTGGATGCTGTTTGGGCCGGCAGCCAGCCCAACAACAAGTCTTCAGGGCCACCCCGGCCCCTGTAAACCTCGACTCATACTATACCAGGTACCGTTCTATAGCATAACCGTAGCTTCCCGCACTAGGCCGGTGCAGCAAGTGGCATGCAAGCCCCACGAATGACGTCCACTGCATCTCAAACCCCTCCCTCCCGCCCATCAAAACTACTCGCTGCGAGTAATTATACCCACTTGCACACCATGCCTACAACCAACAGAGCCTCACCACAAGCCTCCCACACAATAACACTTCTCTTTTTTCTGCTCATCCTGATCGCCTTCTTCCCTGGACTCTTCCACCACCTCTGGACCCTCCCACTGAGCCTTTTGTCCTCTTCGCTGCTCTCTTCTTCTTCTTCTCCCAACCCCACGACAACCAAAGCGCCGCCGCCGCGCGACTGTCTGACCTGCGAACCAAGTCTCGCGATGGGCTCCTGGTACCAGAAGCAGTTCACCCTCCCCAGCAAGAGCCGCGGGTCCTACCTCATCACCGACCATATCGTCAGCTCGCTGCCCGAGATCAAGGACTACAAGGTGGGGCTGCTGAACCTCTTTATCCAGCACACGAGCTGCGCGCTCTCGCTGAACGAGAACTGGGACGACGATGTGCGCGCCGATATGAGCGATGCGCTGGACCGCATAGCCCCAGAGGCCGGCGCCAAGGGGGAGGAGCTGTACCGACACTCTGCTGGTAAGTGTGCCTCGCGAGATGATCGCAGAGTGTGCCTTCACTTTTTTTGTTTTGTTTTGTTATTGTTGTTGTTTGCTGACAGAAGGCGGGTGGCTTTTCGTAGAGGGACCGGACGACATGCCAGCTCACGTCAAGTCTGCACTCATCGGCGCGAGCGTCACGATACCGATCCGGGACGGCAAACTTGCGACGGGTATGTTGGATTCTGCCTTGCTCCCCCTCTGATATCTCAAATCATAAAGGGCCAGAGATTAAGACTTAAAGATTATAGGCACTTGGCAGGGGATATGGTACTTGGAGTTTCGAGCAGTGAAGCATCAACGGCGTGTTGTTGCTACCATCCAAGGAGAGAAGGCGTAGTAGAAATTGCGCTGAAATTCGAATTTCGTTATGCTTCTTCCAAGCTAAAGCGTTGCGCGCGTATCTCGCGATCCTGCCCGCCCTTCCCTGAGCAAGCAGCCGATCAGCATGTCTTCCCTGTGGCACAGCAAGCTTCTGCAGCAAATATCTCTTGCCGCAGCTCGTTCAATGCCATGATCCTCGTAGTTCGCCTTAAAATACATGATGGCGCCTCCATGCGTGCCCTGGGCCCAATTGCAAATTTCGGTGCATTCACATAACTTGAGCCTGTCTTTGTTCCACCACCTGATCTATTCGCAACAGCTGCAACATCGAATGCACCCGGCAATGCTCCCGGCATTGTGGACACGCTTAACGGACACACGCCTCTCTCTCTCTCTCTCTTCTCTCTCCTCTACCATCGCAACTCATCAAGGAAGAGCTGGACCTACTCAGCGCCCTCCTCCTTCATGTTGACGTCGTCTCCTGCCACGACCTTAGTCTGGGGCATCTCTGTATTTCTACCACAAGGCGTCTGTGCGACCACATTGCCTGCCTCGTCGACAAACTCGAAATTGTAGCGGCTGAGCAGGTGGGGGATGGCGGACAGCTGGGGGCCGTAGCGCTGGGAGTTGTCGTAGAGCTCGAAGAGGGGTACCGCCAGGAGCTTCATGTTCTTGGGGACGCTGAGAACCTCTGGTAAGGAGCAGCAGGCTCAAAATCAGCTTGTCTGCAACACCACACACCATGGCAGCCGCCGCCGGGACAAATTTGGGGGGGGGAGGGGGGGGGGAGGTTGCTTGCAAGACTTACTGGACTCGGGCAGACGGATGATGTACAGCTTCTTGCACTCTTTGGGGCGCGTGACGTGGGCGGGGACGAAGGGGTACATGAAGGTCTCGAAGTTGGGCCGCCACCACTGGGCAAGACAGTCGCCGATGTCCCAGTCGCCATCAGTCTGGCCGTCGCTCAGGCTGCCGACGGGGGCGAGGCGCTCGTCTAGGCGCTTCTTGAAGCCCTCGATCTCGTCGTCCTCGGGCTTGAGGTAGTCGCCGGGGAGCTTGAAGAAGGCGTTTGCGATCTGCAGCATCAGGATGTGCGGGTGGTTGTGCTCGTGGCAGACGAGGATGCCCTCGCAGGTACGCCGCATGCCGTATTGTATGTAGTGCTCCTCGAGACGCTTCAGCCGCGCCATCACGCTGGGGTCCTCCTCAGGCTGGGTCTCCTTGACGCCGAACGTGTAGTTGGACAGCGGGAACAGACGGATGGTCTCGGGCTGGCTGGCCTCGAAGGGGAGGGGGACGGCCGGCGGCTTGGACGATTGCAGCGCGCTGGGCGCGATTGTCGACATCTTGCTAGAGAAGGATGTGAAGAGCGAATGATTCGTGAAGCACCTCGGAGGGGGGATGCGAAGCGTGCGCCTCTCGCAGGGAGCGCTGGATTCTGTACGAGAACAAACAGTCGAGCAAAAGAAGAGCAGGCAAAATCTGGGAGGGAAAGATTGGCAGGGATGGACAGCAATCAGACCACCGAGAAGAGCTGAAAAGCCCTGGTGGTCATGAGACTGCTTCGATTGCAGGAGAGCCAAGAGAGTTGGGTGCTGTGATCGAAGGAGGGCTGAGATCGCGGGATAGTCCCCCTCCTTGGTATATGTTACTTGAGAGCCCAGTCGTGTGTGCTCCAGTAGGGTTGCCTGGCAAGGCTCTGGATAGTCGTTGTGGTTGTAGCCGTGTAAGTCGTCAGAGCTGCCAAAGCTGTCGTGCAAGTTCCTTTCAGAGGTTCACTGGCTTGAGGGGCAGAGATGCTGTGTTGGCAGTCACTTTGGTCGTCATCAGGGAAGTCGCAGCAGCTTCTCCGGAGACGAGTACGGCAGCAGTATTGGAGCTAGGAGGAGCTCATGGGCCTGCAGCCCTGCCCTGCAGCGGATGCTACCGCAGTACGCACTATGTTAAGTACTAAGTATGTAAATAGTGGAGTAATCTTGTTTGATGTACTCTTGGATGTCCCAATCAGGAAGAGGGCGACAGGGACCAGGATGTGATGGATGACATGTACTATGGTATGTGTGCTACTGTCTTAGGGCCCACCTCTGGTTTAGAATGTACCTAGGCTTTGGGTCACTATTCCTTCTTTCATAAGGGGAAAGAAGAAGAAAAAAGAAGAGAACAAAACATGTACATATTATTTATGCATATATGTATAGAAGAGTACTTTTTTTCCGATCGATACAAAGAAAAAAAGAAAGAAAGAGGAAGGAAACTGAGGCTGATTTAATAAGTTGGACAAGGTGATGATAGAGTAACAGCTTACAAGAGAGGTAAGGAGAAAAATACTCAAAAGCACCTTCCGGGGTCAAAATCTACAGCAGAGGCAGCAACTGAAACATCACAGCTTGTGCTAAATTTCTCCGTCAAACCGACCCAGTGGGATTATGACTTCTTGTCACTCGGTTTCTCCCCCCTTTGAAACCACCAGCAGCAGCCAGTAACAGTGAGGTAGTCAGCAAGCGAATTTATCCAATGGCTACAGGGCTGGATAAATTCATGGCGCATGTTCCCCCGCATACTGCACCTCCCGCCGCCGCCCGATACTGGCGAGGATGATCCTGTTCATCATTGCGTTGGGCCGAGAAGGGTTGTACAGACACGGCGCAGAGAGAAGACACCAGCCGCCTGATCATGGAGTAATGGACTGGTTGTATCATATTCATCATAAATAAGAAGGCCCTCCTCCGTCTGATCTTCTCTTTGTTGCCTTGAGACTCCCTTTTTTACACCTCCTTGGTTCTTCAGTGGAACTTGGAAAACCACACATCAATATCAAGATGACTGCCGAGCCGGTCCTCACTCTTGAGCAGAGGGAGCATTTCCTCAACCACGGCTGGGTCAAGTAGGTCTTATCCGTTGACAGCCTGAGGCCCCTCTCCAAGATACTCCATAGTATAGGAGCAAACTTTGCTGACAGAGGACCATCCATGCAGGCTCTCCAAGGTGTTCACAAAGGAGCAAGCCGCCCAAGTGACCAAGAACGTCTGGACCAGGCTGGGCATGGACCCTCACGACAAGTCCACCTGGCACACCATACGCACCAACATGCCGAGCCACCAAACCTTTGACGCCGCTCACTTTGCCCCTCGTGCGTGGGCTGCCATATGCGAGCTCTGCGGCGGTGAGGTTAGTCTGCCTCTTTTTCTCCTCCTCCTCCTCCTCCTCCTCCTTCCACACGCAGAGAGACTTATGTGAGCCTAACACCCTAACAACTACTTCAGGAACGCATCAGCCCAACCTCGAGAGAATGGCGCGACTCCCTCATAGTAAACCTAGGCTCCCCCGCATACGAGAACCGACCCGACCCACCCCAGGCCCTCACAGGCTGGCACGTCGACGGCGACTTCTTCATCCACTACTTGGACTCCCCCGAGCAAGCCCTCCTAGTCGTGCCCCTTTTCACCGACATTCCCCCCCAGGGCGGCGGCACCGCCCTCTACCCAGCCGGCATGCACGCCGTCGCCGCCCACCTGCACGCCCACCCAGAGGGCGTCAGCCCGCGTATGGTCCCACGTGGCGAACCAGGTTTTGCCGAGGGCTACCGCAACCTTGACTGGTTCAACGGCGTCGCTGGACAGGGGGCAGAGGAGGACTATGTCGAGGCCTCTGGGGAGGTGGGGGATGTGTATCTTTTGCACCCGCTCATGCTGCATAGTAGCACCAACAACAGCCTGCGGAACGTGCGCATCATCACGAACCCGCCCGTGAGCCTGCGGGAGCCGTTCAGGCTTGACAGGAGCGGCGAGAAGGAGGAGGGAGCGCAGTATAGTCTGGTGGAGAGGGCTACGCTGCGGATGCTGGGGCAGGAGGATGGTTTGAAAGATTGGAAGATTACGCATGAGCGGGAGCGCGTGGTTCCGGAGAGGGTGAAGATTCAGGAGAGGATGAAGCAGGAGGAACTGAAGAGGTTGGAGGAGGAGAAGGAGAAGGAGAGGACCAAGGCAGCACCCACCTCGACTGCTGCTGCTGCTGCTTAAGGTCGGCGGCTATCACCTAATGATTGCTCGTGACCTTAACTACGGAGCCTTCTATTTTCACTCACAATAATTATCGCGACATTTTGGGGAGACTCCGCGCGAGAGACATGTATGAATGATCATGCAAATTTTCATTTTCAATGTCAAGTTAGGCTTGGGCTCCTAAAGCCCCCATTTGCATAATGCCCATTTTCCCTTCAAATCCCTTGTAAATGCCTATAAAGACGATGATGACCTGCCATCTAAACCCTCCCTATCCGGGGAGGGAGTGAAAAAAAAAAAAAGACAAGCCATGAGACCCGAAAGAAGGAGGAAAGAAGAAAAAAAATAAACAAGATTAGAAGGGGGTCGAAGCAGGTTCTTTTCATCCTTCATGATATGCAAACACAAAAACAAAATGCAACAACAAACAAGCCGTCGTCGTCGAGAGGGGTATCGTCCCTCCCCTTTCTGAAGTCTCTGTCCCTGTCCCTTTCCGTTTCCACCTTTCTTCCCTTTCTTCTTCCTTTTTTTCTTCATGTCGCTTTTCTTGTGTTTCGTTGAACTCCATAATGCTGTTGTGTGTCGAGTTTTCCCTTAAACAAGCTCTGACGAGCAATCTTGGTGGGCAACTGATGCTGCCTGCTTCGTCTCGGGCGTCTGTGTTCTCTGGTGATTTTGGATGACTCGCAGAGTAATGCCGATGCCCGCCCCCTCCCCCCCAAAAAGGGCCTAGATGAAGCCCTTCAGTATTTTTTTTTTGTTTTTTGCTTCTTTTATGTTTTGTGTAATGGTGATGCGACGCAGGCTGTTGCTGCGTTGTAACTCTTGCATGTTCTCGTTGTCCGCTCACGGGAGCGGCGTACGGCTGCTTCCAGCATGGGGGCCAAGTGGACTCTTTGGAGAGTCCTCCTTATTCAACAGCCTGTCAAGGGACCGGCGAAGCCTGCTCCTCCTTCCCCTCCTATTTCTTCTGACTCCATATCGCAACTCAATGATTCTCCTGTGCTGAGGTCTCGGCCCCTGTGCGCCGGGCGGCGTGATATCCCACACATCGCGTGAACGATTCGGAGAGGCAGGGGGCTCTGGAGTTGTCTGCCTTGCCCTGGTGCTGGTGCTGGGGCCTGCAGTCGGCTCTGGACTTGCGACACGAGGTGCCTCCCCAAAGCCCGAGAGTATGTCGAGCATGTTTCTTCTGCCCTGAGCAGGACCCTCAGGGGACTCGGGTGTCGATTCCTCATTGCCAGGATCTTCCTCCATAAGCGCGTCTTCCGGATACATGTCCTCCCGATACATGTCCTCTGGATACATGTCGTCCATAGGTGTGTCCCAAGGAGACGGGTTCTGCGGAGGTATGTCCAAAGGAGACGTTTCCTGCACAGGCGTGTCCTGCAGAGGCGTGTCCTGTAGAGGTGTGTCCTGTAGAGGCGTGTCCTGTAGAGGCGTGTCCTGTAGAGGCGTGTCCTGAAGAGGCGTGTCCTCAACAGGCATGTCCTCCACAGGCATGTCCTCCACAGGCGTGTCCTCCACAGGCATGTCCTCAACAGGCATGTCCTCCACAGGCGCATCCGGCATAGGCGTATCCTCATCCTCCGCAGGCGTGACCTCCGAGCCACTCACGCCTTGGAGCATCTTTGCTACGGCATTTGCCCAAATCGCCTTCGTCTGCGCGGACACCCCCTTCCTCGCAGATGCCTTCTTGACACGGGAAGAAGAGCACTACTTCTTCTCCTCTCGCCCCAGAGAAGGATCGATATGTGAATCGGTGGAGTTCTTGCCGCGGGACTTCCTAGTCCCCGTGGAGTGTGTCCACCCGCGAATCGTGGTGGGCCCGTGTGTGGGCGGCGGCGCGGTCGCGGGGTAGTCGCGTATGCCCTCGTACGGGTTGAACATTAAGGTGCGCAGCTCGGGGTTGGGGGGTTCCCATGTCTCGGCCTGGCGGGGTGCAGGCTTGATCTCGCGGTACTGCTTGTTGTTTCGGGAGCTGGACGAGATGCTGTTGCTGCGTCGAGATGGGGAAGGAGACACGCCTGCACCGTTGTTTCCATACGGGGGAGGGCTCTGAAACGACTGGCCGGAAGGGCCTGATGGGGAATAATCATTCTGGGGCGGGTATTGAGAACCCGTTGGACCTGACGGCGGGTAGGATTGATGATGGTGATGATGGTGATGAGTGGGAGGGTATGCACCACCCTGGGCCGGCTGCTGCTGTTGCTGCTGCTGCGAAGCGTGCATCATGGGCTGGGCCATGTAGCCATGCCGTGCACCCTGTTCCGTGGACATGATGGGTTGATCTGGACCAAAGCCCTCAGGCGGGTAGGCTTGCTCGGGATATGCAGAGCCAGAAGACAGCGGAGGTGCCGCCGCATATGAGTCTGCTGGCTCACCCGGGGTCATCATAACGTGCTGAGGAACCTGCGCTCCAGACGCTGGGGGAGCCACAAGAGGGCCAGATCCACGATGTAATGGCCGAAGCGTGGGCACCGGCATGTTATCCGTGCCGTTTGGGTTGCTAAAGGGCGTGCGACCGGGGGAGCCTTCATGGCCAGGAAGCTGATGAGATGCAGCAGAAGCCATCGGTGGCGGACCAGGTCGATGATGGGCCTGAGAGGAAGAAGAAGCAGAAGAAGGCTCACCATATTCTGGTACCTGTGGTTGATCCTGCGGGTTAGGCGTGCCTGGTGCATTCAGGGCGGTCTGAAAGAAGCTGTTCTGTGGCTGTTGAAGCATGCCTCCAGATTGTGGGGCCTGAGACTTGTGCTGCTGCTGCTCAGGCTGTGGGGCTTGGAGCTGGGAGGGTGCAGGACGCTGGCCTCCCTCGAACAGCATGGGATCCAGCAGCGCAACATCTGTAGTATTAGGGCGTACAGGTGCAAAATGCTCCTCGGATCGTTGTGATAACTGTGATGGCCGTCTCAGTTGCTGCTGCTGCTGCTGCTGCTGCTGTTGATTTTGCTGCTCGTACGACGTCTCAGGCTCTCCGTAGGCGTAGCCGTCGGGAGGTGCACCAGATGGCTGAGGATCATGCTGACCAAGGTAGCCCTGGGGCGGCTGCATTGGCTGTCTAGCAGGCTGCTGCTGCGGCTGCTGCTGCTGCTGCTGCTGCTCGTACCGCACACCCGGCTCTCCTCGATAGGTGTGACTCTCAGGGCGCGCCAGGGGGCTCTGGGGCACCGGTCGTTCTTGATATGAGTGAGAAGGCGGCGGCGGCTGCATGGGATACTCTGGCTGGCGGCCGACAAAGTTGGTGGGAAAGGCGATCTGCCTGGGGACGAACTCGTTGTCTGGATCAGGGTAATCCACAACTGGTTGCTGCTCACGGTGCTCGAGGTCTGAGGGATCCTGCAGTTGGTTAGGTCGGACTGGCTCCGGCATCTGGATGGGGATTCGTTGCTGGGGCTCCTGGGCCGCAGCAGCAGCAGCAGGACCTTGGGTAGGCGGAATCTCCACCTGTGGTTCAAGGGCAGCGAGATCTGCCAAGAGCGTCAGGTTTGTTGTGTCTTCGGTGCGAGGTGCTGCAGCGGTAGCGGTGGTGGTGGAGGCTGCGGCAGGGGGAGGCAGGTCGGATCCAGCAAAGACGTCTCGAATCGCATCGTACGGTCGAGACATAGTCGAGGGGCGCGACAAGGTTGGCGACCCGCTCTGGGTCTGCTGGGTCTTTTGAAGGTCTTGGGCGTCGGATTCGGCGGCGGCATCGAGGAGGAGGGCCAGGTTGTGAGAGGCCACCTGCTGGTCGTGGACGTCTTGGGCCTCGTCCTCCTGTCGCTCCAGCTCGCGTCTCTTCTCGTCGCGCTCCTTCATGAGCTGCCTCGTCTCCCGGTCCATCAGGTCATCCTGGGAGATGTCCTCCTGCTCCATGTGCTCCCTCATCATTTTCTGCATGGCGAGCTTGGCGTAGGCCTCCTCCGCCTTGGCTGCACGGATGGACCGCGAGGTGTGCTGGACCTTGCCGTCGTCGGAGACGAAGACGGTGGGCTTCCAACCACGCTGGTACGGCCTGGGGGGTTCCGGGTCATTGACAGAACCCTCCATGAACAAGCCGTACTTGGGGTGGATGTTGTGCTTGGCGATGGTGTCCTGGTCCAGGTCACCATCGGCGTAGCGGGTGGCGTCGTAGCTGGAGTTGCTGCGATCAAAGAACATGGCGCCGGCGTTGGGCTGGTTGAGGAACTTCCTGCGCTTCGCCTTGGTGGCACCTCGGCTCTTGTCATTGGTGGAGTCGCGGAAACCAATCTCATGGCTCTCGTACTCGTAGAGGGGCGGGGTCATGATGCGGTTGTTGGGCATGTCGTTGATACGCGCCCTCTTGTTGATGAGGCGAACGCCGTACTCGTCTGGATCACCTGCGCCGTTGGGCAGGGGGGGCATGGCCTCGTCCTCCTCGGCCTCGGACTCGTCGGCGCCGTCTCCCATGGCCAAGGTCGCTGCCATGGGCACTGGTGAGGCTTCCAGCAGCCGCTTCCGCTTTCTGCCGCGGCTGGAGGCAGCGGGCTCATTTGCCTGGGGGGAGGCAGCGTCGCCATTCTCGTCGACGGGCGAGGGGGAAGGGGGCTGGCTGACAGGCTCATCGGGGGCGACGGCGGAGAGGAGACCGCCGATGTGACGCGGGATGGCAGCAGCAGCCTGGCCGTCGAGAGCACTTACTGGTCTCTTGGGAGGGTTGGCATCCTCGAGCTGGTTGGCGGCCTTGCGCTTGCTGGGGGTGCGGAGGGTCTTGGACTTGCCCGCCTCCTCCTCTCGAGACAGCTCAGGGTGCAGGTGTGGGTAAGGGACCTCGACGCCCTTGTGGATCTTGCAGTAGATGCCCTGTTCGGCAGCCTCCGCGGTGGTGATGGACTTGTAGTTCCACGAGTCATCAATTTTCTATATATATTTATAAGATTTGGTAAGTATCAGTAAGGAAAGAAAGAAAAAGAAGAAGAAAAAAAGAAGAAAATGAGGGATCATGATGAGCCCATGGTGAGTGAGCGGGAGAGAGAGAGAGAGAGGAAACTGAAATGGATTCCTTGTAGGCGGGCTTACATCAACTGGTTCTCCGTTCTGGTGCAGCTGCTGAAGGATGTCGAGGCGTCTGAGCAAGACGTCGTAAAAGTCCTCGACCTTTTCGCTCACGCGGTTCTGCAGGGTGTGGGCAAGGCAGGGGTAGGTGGGGGGAAAAGGGGGGGGGGGGGGGGGGAGGAAGGGTGGGGGGGGGGGCGGTGGGGGGGGGAGGGGGGGGGGGGGGGGGGGGGGGGGGGGGGGGATTGGACATACTCGGTAGGAGTACAGGGTGTATTCTTCTTGGGCATTTATCTGGTGGGCCTGGCAGGCGATGCTGTGGTTGTACTTGGTCTCGACCTCATCGACGCGGTCCCTGTGTCGCTCGTCGAGGAAGTTGGTGATCTGGGTGTACTGCTCGACCTCCTGGTGAGCGTTGAAGTCGGACTTGAGGAGGTCCAGGTTTCGATCAGCCAGCTCCTCGAGGGCGGGCTTCATGGCAGACGCCAGAGAGGCGTAGGCATTTCTGAGATCGCGCTGGCGCTCGTGGGCAGCCTGGGCACGAGTGGTATCATAGACTTTGGCGCGGCCACGACGACCAGCGGCAGGTTTTCCTCTGGCGCGGGCAGACGCAGCTCCCCTGCCACCGCCTCCCCTGCCTCTGCCGCGACCTCTCTTGGAGGGGCTGGGGCGTTGAACAGCAGCGTCACTCATGATGAGGAGGTGCCATTCACATGAGGATGTAGAGGGAGAGGCAAGGTAGGTTTGCTCGGGCTGGTCTCAAGCAGAGTGGCGAGGGAAGAAAAGAAGGAGGGGGAAAAAAAAGAAAAAAAAAGAAAAGGGTTGTCTGGTAACGGGGTTACAAAAAGGTGAGATCGGGTTAACAGGGGAGGGTTTTGAGAGGGACACGAAAGGGTTCGTGCAGGGCAAGGCAGAGAAGGGGGGTTATTCGTGTTGATGCAGAAAAGAAGGGAAGCAGAAGAAAAACAATTGATCGTGTCAACAGCTGATCTTTGTTTTGTTTTTTTCTTTGTCTTTTCTCAGCTGCGAGAGGGGAACATGTGTGCGTGTTTATTTCGTGTTGCCTGGTTGGGAAAGGAAAGGTGATGTGATGGCTGGCGGGCCTCTGGGCGCTGCTGGATCTGGTTTCTGGGGTGCAGGCGAGAAACAGAGAGCGAGCGAGCGCGCGAGAGAGAGAGAAAGATGGAGAACGGAGGCTGGCTGCAGTTTTGGTATTGAGCCGTTGCAGCAGAGGTCGGGGCGAGGCCAGCCTCCTGCAAGGTGGGGCAGGCAGCAGATAGATGGGACAGATAAATCCAATGTCTGGAAGACGAGTGAAGGCCAAAGAATGTGAAAGACAATAGGTACACGAGCCCCCATTCAGCGACTTGGTTGTTGTCAGTCTGCCTTTGGATGCAATTCTGTGGTGAGAAAGCTGGGTGGTCGTCGGTTCCAAGCCCTGCAGTGAGCGACACCACCAACAGGGGAGGAATAAGCCCGAACCCTAGGGGCGTGTTGCTATCAAACCCTGCTTCTTGGCGGCCGTCCCGGAACGGATTTTTCTACAGCACTCGAGCCTCCTTCTCCTCCAGCAGCAGCAGCAGCAGCAGCAGCAGCAGGAGTGTTCATAGGTTTTATGGCCTTTTTTTATTCTTAATTATTCAATCGAAGCCCTATTCAAGATACCTACGGCCACGCTACCTATTTTTTTGTTTTCTTCTTCTTCTTGTCTTTTTCCCCTCTGTCCATCTCGAGCCAGATCTGCATCCATTCCACCCTAAATCATGTGCTTTGGAGAAGAGCCAAAGTAGTGTGTGTGTGTGTATATATCTTTTCTATTTCTCTCAATTTTACGCCGGCCTAGGAGCGACAGGGCGGTGAGTCTATCTGTCTGTCTGTCTGTCTACCTTGCCCTATCTCTCCTGGGTGAATTCGTTTCTTTTGGACCTCGCATTCTTTCTGTTTCTCCTTTCTAAATGGCAAGTGATATGGCAACAGTCCCAGACACAAGGAAAGCCTTGGCTGCCTTTCTAGATGCGATCGACGAGGGGAGGGTCAAAGGGGGGGGGAGGGGTGCCAATAACTACCGAGGTGTACATAACGGACACACTGTACTAACCGAGAACCCCCCCAAAACCAGCCCAGCACGAGGCAGGCTCGAAAACTAGGATGCACCGATGACAAGTACAGATTTCTGGGGAAATGACTCCGCTCAGAGAACCGTCCTCTGCTTCTGCATCGCAGCTTGGCCTTCCCCTGATACTGTTGTCTAGATCTGATACCACCCCAGAATGTGCTGCTTCTGCTCCGTAAGTAAAGTAGCCAACGAACCTCCTGAGCCGCGCCCCACTGCTCCAGATGCACACGCGCACACGACTCCTCTCCACTTGTACTTGGAGGTACTACTATGTATGGTACCTTTTTTCTGGCCCCGACAGAAAAAAGCCTGGACTAGGAGCCATAGTCCATAACAGAATAATCAATGATTCATACAATGATTCCTCGAATAGAGAAAAGAAAATTGAGAATAAAATTTCCACTCAAGGCAATGCTGCTGTGCTCCTAACCCTGACAAAAAAAAAACAAAAAAAAAAAAAAAAAACAAACAAAAAAAAAAAAAAAAAAAAAAAAAAAAAAAAAAAAAAAAAAAAAAAAGCCTAGAGAGAAGAAAGGGAAAGAGTGAAAGAGAGAGAAAACCACAGACAGAATTGGCAGTGGCTCTTTCTCACCTTACACAAAAACATCACCTCAAAACCCACAATCCACATTCATATTCACACAACACACCCACCCACACAACCCCCCGCCTTCCCACACAGACGCGACCACGCACGCATCTGCACATTTGCGCATTCAGACATCAATCACGCTGGGTTCGTTCATTGAATCAAGGACCTGGATCTCTCTTGCAGTCCTGTCCCCTGCACGTCGACCATCTCCAGCAGGCGCGCTAGTCTAGTCGCCGTCATCACCACCCGATCTCCTCTCTTCCCTCTCTCTTTCTCCCATCAGTCATCAATCAATCCTATCCTACTTGGGAGGAGAAGTCACAAGGAGTAGCGGCCCAGACTGCGCGCACGAACCCACGCACGCGACCAAGCACGCACCGCATTCAGTCGGGAACAAGGCCAGGCAGAGCACCAGCAGAGCACCAGCAGCACCAGTGCCCGTACCAGTACCAGTACCAGCACCAGCACCAGAGCAGCCGTACAGCACCGCAGCGCCCGTGCCAGCCTTCCTTACTTTCACTGCACTAGTTTAGCCTGGTGCTCGCGCTATCTCTTGGAAGCCCCACCGGAGCTCGATCCGAGTACCAAGTACTCGAGTACAAGGTGCAGGCCGGGAGTCCTCGGTGCTGACTTCACCTTTACCTGCCCACGGCCCATCTGATCTGGAACGACATCACCTTCCACCTATCAACCGTGTCTCTGCCACCTCTTTAAAAACACATTCATCTCCCCGTCTTGCACACGCTACATATCTTTCCTTTCCCCCCCCTCTCGCGCCCACACACACAACACCCACCACCGTCAAGAATCCGAAGAGGAATAGTACACCACACACCCCATACTTGACAGCGCTGCGACCGCCTGCCCTGCCAGACCTGCCTCTCGACATCTGTGCCCCCCCCAAAGCTGCCACACCTCTCTCACCTCAACCTCACCGTCTTCGATACTGCGTCGTATCCCCCCTACGTTCTTTGCTTATGGAACGAGGCCAGACCACCGACTTTTCAAACACCTTACCTTCGCCTTATTCTAGCGCGTCGTTTGGCGATAGTCGGTCTGAGGCAGCTCCGGCGGATCCTGTCACCACCCAGGCATACGCCACGCAGCCCGAGGCTCGGCAGAGTCACTACACCACCACGGCCACCCCTACCTCAGAGTACTCTGCTTACCCTGCTTCGGCACGGTCAAGCTCTTTCCCTGAACATCAGCTTCAGCGGGCATACCAGCCGTCTGCCAGCATCGGTGGTGCAAGCATGGCCTCGCACAGTTCGTCACTGAATCTTCAAGATGGCGCTGCCCATCAAGATCCCCAGCCAGGTGCCCAGCCAGTCAAGTCTGACAGTGATGTTCCAATAGACCCATCCATCACGGCGCAGAGCCCTACTCAGTACCAGTACCCCCAAGCCAGCCCCTATGGCTCGTCTGCTCAGGACATGACCCACGCGTACCCTCAGGCTCATGTCTACGCGCAGCCGCGTCCTGACTGGACTGGCTACACACACACGCCCATCACACCTGGTCACCATGGCGGTGTATTCCCTCACCAGCAGACTACTCCTACCACCGCTACCCCCGGCCGCGGCAACCAGGTAAGCACGCGACGGCGCTCGCGCAGCTCCTTTCCTCTGCTGCTGCTTCTTCTTCTTCTTCGTCGTCAACCATCTCCACGCTGCCGTCTCTTCCTTGCGGTCCCTCCCGCCCCCTTGGGCCGATCGCCTTTCGGCTGGCGTAGTCGCTAATACAATGGTTAGGTCTTTAGCTTCGTGCCTATTCCTGGCGCCCAGCAGCACAAGCGCCCCCGTCGCCGATATGAGGAGATTGAGCGGATGTACAAGTGTGGCTGGAATGGCTGCGAGAAGGCCTATGGTACCTTGAACCATCTTAACGCACACGTGACGATGCAGTCCCATGGACAGAAGCGTGTCCCTGAAGGTTAGTCATCTCAACTCACATCACCTTGACATCAGCCACGCAACTGGCGACAAGAGCCCCTCCTCCCCTTGATACCGTCGCGCAAGTTCCTCTCGTTCAGAAAGTAACACACAAGCCTACAGAGTTCAAGGAAATCAGAAAGGAGTGGAAGGCCCGCAAGAAGGCCGAGGAGGCCGAGCGCAAGCAGAGAGATGAGGCTGCTCGTGAGGCTGGCCAGAGCGACGTGCAGGGCAGCCATGACGCCCAACAGGGCTCTGTGACTTCGTATACGCCCGCGGCTACCCACCGTCTGCCTCCTCTGGGATACCAGCCTGGTAACTACACCCAGCCGAGCAGTGTTTCCATGGGCGGTGACTACTCGAGCAATTATATACCCGCCAGCGGCTTCCCAACATCACCCTACACTCAATCTCATCAGCAGGTCTACGGCCAACGTAAGTAATCACGCCCTGGTTTCGTCTCGAACGCGTCGCGCGCATGACTAACGCGTCGTATCAGCTACCGGTGGTCAGGCCCACTAAAGAGCCAAAAGCCCGGTTACCAACAACAACAACAACAGAGGATTTTCACGAGTGGAGACTTGGGTGACTGTACTGGAATGAGATACTTCGCATTTGTTACTATGCAGATTATCAAATGAGAGTCTGCTGGGGAACCGTGCGTGGTCTCATGACGACGCGGTCCTGGCTGTAAAAAAAAAAAAAAAAAAATTGGGTGGCGCGTGCTTGGCAGAGATCCACCCGTCGACGTGACGGAGCAGGATTAAGAAACAGGCTGGCGCGCGTCGTCGTTGATGCTCTTCCCTTTTTTTTCTTCTTTTTCATTCACCAGCAATATACCAAGATTTCAGAGGTCAACGGGCTTGCTCAGGGTACACGGAACATAACTACTGAGTGGCAGCGCTTGTTTATGCAGGTGATGACGGACAGCAAAAGAAGGGGTGGGGTTCTTTGTCTTTTTTCTTCTTCTTTTTTTCTTTCTTTTTCCGTCGGGGACGGTCAGGGCCATTGGAGCATACGATCGTGGTCGGGGCGTTTCGGTCCAAGCAAAGCTTTTTTTATAGTTGCCCAAAGTACAGTTTTTTTTTCTTTGTTGTTGGGAGGGGTGCAAAGGGGTCGGTTTCGGTCTGCGGTGATGATGATGCTTGCTGTCAAGTTTGGAAGTCCTGGTTATTGCTATACGGGGGTCGGGGCGTGGGGCAAGGCAACGGAAAAGACGTGCAGTACAGCAATGTATCATACCGGAGTCAGGCAGGCAAACATGACAACACACTGATGATTTTTCTTTTCCAATCCTCTTTTTCTGTTTCTTTTTCCTCTTCCTTCATTGGTGAGGTAATGAACAGGAGGCGAAAAGGGTGGCTGGCAACGCGGTTGCTGCCACACCATCTAACCTGCATACATAGTACAGTAAGTAGTATGTATACTTAGTTGCATGGCTTTTGGGTTGACGTTGGCCACCCCCCCCCCTCCCAAAAAAAAAAGACGAAAGAGGCGCAAGCCCGTTGGATGATTAATCATCCGTAGTTTTGGTGGGGTCTTTCAAGGCCCCCCTCGTGCTGCATGTTGACATGTCAGTCGTCGGAGGTGGAGGTGGAGTGGTGGTGTGGTGGTGCGTTGGTGCGTGCGTGCGTGTACTAGTAGTCTAGTAGACGTGATGATATGCGTCGTACTACGTTGACCTGCATGGGGGGGGGAGCCCTGTCCTGGGGAGGGGAAGGGGGAGGGGGGCGCACAGGCATGGGGTTGAAGGACGAGGGGGAGGGGGGGGCCCATTTGGGGGCCTCTTTTTTTTTTCCTTTGAGATAGAGAGAGAGACAAGGGGTTTGTTCTTGGGCTGGGCATTTTGTGGTTCATGGAGGAGGGGAGGTAGGCAGGCAGGCCAGGTAGGGTAAGTAGATCGTGTGGTCTCGACCACAGTAGTGTATGTATGTGTGTTGTATTAATTGCTCACTACATGGTATACTTCCTGGTGAGTGTGGCTTATTATGGTCGGGACGTTGATGTACCGCCCCCCCCCCTTCTTCGACCTCCTCCCCATCTTTTTTCTTCTATTCTCTGCTTCTTTTTCGTCTGCCTCCTTCGAAACGCTAGAAGCTCTTTTGTGTCACACACCATCGGGAGTTTTCCCTCTCCCCTGTTGGCCTTGAAGGGGGGGAAAAGAAGAGGGGGAAGGGGGCGGTGCACTTGTCCTGTTGTGTTTGGTGTTCTCTTTTTGCTTTTGCTCTTTTTTTTCTTTCTTTGTTTCTGCTTGTTTCTGGTAGAGTGTGGAACTAGGAAGCCGGAGCTGGATGAAGTTCAGCTGATTTATGCTCATCGCTTGCCTCACTTACCGCTCCCTTTATTCCACCACCCTTGCCCATAAGTTGTTCTTCTGCTTACTACGTAGTAATGGCGTTGGAAGAGGGGGTGGAGGAATACAGCGGGTCGTTTTCGTCACGAGGCCGAGTGAGGGTTGAGAAAGGGTGGAAAAAAAGAATCCAAAAGAAATTCGGTGGTGGGTGTGGTTCGAGTTTCGTCCCTCGGAGCCGGGAGGATGCAGGGCGTGTGTGTGTGTATGTGTTTGTGCGTGTGCTTCGTTGTCCGTTCTCCACTCTTCAGTAACGACATCTCGCATCTGGTGACGATTGGTGGCCCTCAGTTTGGGAGAGCGGAGAGGCGAGCGGTACGAAAATACCCAGATTGTGCTTTTTCTTTCTTTCTTCTTCCCCTTATCTGAACACCTGTGCCGTGTGGCAAGGAGAGAAAAAGAAAAGCATCAGGACTACCACCCACACCTCTCCTCCCTCTCTACATATGCTAGGTACCTCGTCCGCCGTCCGGGTTTCCGGCCGGCGGCCGTCCCGGGGACCCAAAGCTCCCCGCAGGTTTCGGGGTTTAGGGGGGTGGGAGGAATATGGTTGGACGGGAAGAGAAGAAGTGGGGAGGGGTTCATATAAAAAAGGTACAGTGCAATACATACTCAAAGGGAAAGAAAAAAGAAAGAGAGAACAGATCGGAAGGACTCCCCTCCCCTGCACAGGCATGGTTTAGTGTCGCGTGGGCTTTTCGCATGCCGCTGCTGCTGTGCCACCTGAGTCTATCTATACTGTAGACTGGACGGCACTTACTGTGCGGCTGGATTTTCCCTGCTGCGCGTCAACCGTTTTTTTCTTGTTTTTTTTGTTGATGTTCATCTTTTGAGGCCCACCTGGGGGGGGGGGGTGTACAACGAGCCTACTAGTAGGTTTCGAGGTGAGGCGCGTGGCATGCATGATGGCGCCTCGTGTCGGGACATGTTCTTGGGTTTGAGGGCACAAGAAAGAAGGGCTAAGGCACGTCATTCTCTTAGTATCTTGTTCTCTCTTCTCTTCCCGCCTTCGCAGATCCTCCTCACCTGGGGTGCCACGTCGTTGTCCTCAGGCTAAAGCATGCTGTGTTGGGAGTTGCGGAGCCTGCAGGTGCGGGCTGTCGGGTTTGACTGTCCAGTTAGGCCGGAACACCGATATTGAGTGGCTCTTATGGTTGTGGCTGCGTTAGAGCCCAACCTCTCAGCGTTTATTTTTTCCGTCCGATACGGGTGATATGGGTAAATGGTTGGCTGTGTGTGATGGCCCTGCTGAGACCATAGAATGGGGCCAGACCAGACCGCCCTTCCTCCTTCTCTCTCTTTCTCTCTGTGCGTGCGTGTTCGGTTGATATAGCCTCACGAGAACCGATTTGTTGGTGTCGTGCCTTGCTCGGTCAGCATGGGAAGGCTTGTTGAGTCGCTGGTCGCGGGAGGAGGGACAAGAAGATCCAGGAACGTTGTGCGTGGCGCCCTCACGAGTCTCTCTCTCTCTCTCTTCTTCTTCTCCCGAACGGACACCACTTCGCTCTTGGCTGGTGATAGAATTCGGTCTTTATGGCATCATAAAATAGGGCGAGAGGATGGGAAGCGCTGCTACTGCGTCTGTCTCTTCAGTACTGGGTTGAGCAGCCCTGAACCCGTCTCGCCTATATCAAGACCCAGAGAGCCCAGAGATCCTGTCACACACCGAGGCTTGCGAAAAAGTTTTTCCTTCTGGGGGGAGAACGTTGGGGGTGGGGGGTAACGAACGACACTCAATTCCGCGAGTAGAAGAAACCTCTCCCCACGCACATAACCATATCCTGCCGTCCTCCTAGCCTGCCTCGTACAACAGAGCCGGAGAAATCGAAACGAGCACGGTAGGGATGGTGCGTTCATGAAGACAGTAAGCTCCTTGCGATCAGGGTGGAGGGGGGTTTCTTCCTTTTTTGTTTTTGTTTTCTTTTTTTCTTTTTTTTTTTCCTCTCCCGCTATTTGACCCCTCTTTCCTCTTCGGATCCGAAGAAGGGGTCACTGCGTGATGCCCCGAGCCGTCCGCCCACCCGCCAGTGGATCCAACCCCATATCTCCCCGGGTCGCAAGCTCTCTCTCTCCCTCTCTCTCTGTCTTTTTCTCTCTTTCTGCGCTAGGTGTAACAAGGACGAAGGAAACGCTGTCCTGTCGTGACCTAGGCGGCCAGAGCACGCTCCCCGTAGGGGGAGCCCGGGGGAGGGGGCGAAATTTCGACGTGGTAACGGAAAAAGAGGCTGGGGGAACCGGTGTAGGCTTGCAGTCTTGCTCGGCCATCATCTTATTGTCTGGACAAGGGAGGGGAGTAAGAAGCAAAAACCCCTTCACCTTTTTCTTCCCGTGTCTGCTCCATCATGGTGACGAAATACGAACCAGATACGTACTCGGCCGGTGTCTGCCTGCTTCTTGTCCACTGTGACATGTCAGCTGGGTATGTATGTACCATGTACTGGGAGGGGGGAGATAAGGGTCTGAAGTATGTATGTACCACGACATCCAGCTCCCGCGTGCGCACCCGCACTGTATCCATAGACGCCCAGAGAGGGTCAGGGCCAGGGGGGGTCTCCTGTCATTCCAAGTTGCTTCTGCTCGTCTCTCTTTCCCCCTCTCTTTTTCGCGTTCGAGGGCAGGCATACATGCAGGCAGGCGTGGCAGTTGGGCAGGCAACGGTATGCAGAGTGATGGTCCATGAATAAGTACTTGCTTATTTATGAGACGGAAACAAGAGGGACGAAGAAGGAGGCATGGCAGGGGGGGGGGTGTTGGGCAATCTAGGGTGTTGTTGGGCATACTCATCGTTCTTTCCTTTTTCTTTTGATTTCATTTTTCTTTTCCCCCCTTATCACGAATTTCCCCCGTTCTTCTGACCCCTGCTTTGTTTTCTTCACTTCCTGCTTGTTTCAATATTTGTTTTTTGGCTTCCTACAGTCTCTTCGGCAACTGGGATCGTTAAAAAGAGCCGGGGGCTGAGGCTGAAGAAAGTAAGTGATGTTCAAGAAAAGCGATTTGTGAGAAATGACAGAACAGAAAGGGGGGCCGAACGCTGAGGCTGCAAGTCATTTTCCATGATCTACTACTGTAAAGCCAGGGGTCTCGTCGACTGCTCGCGTGTTGGGTGATCGACGCCAGCCCCAGGAGGGTTAAGAGAAGGAAGTGGACGGGGGCGGGGGGGGGGGGGGGGCTTGGTTGATGCAGTGGGTGAAACAGTGCGTTGGGTACTAAATCTAAGTCAACTTTCTTTTTCCCTTCCACTCCTTCTTTTTTAAGACATGCGCGGCTTGAGATGGGCTGATTATCTTATTGATACTTTATTTTTCTTTTTTCCTTTTGAGGACCATGCATCTTCTTGCTCCTACATACCGTACAGCTGCTGACACACTGGCTTGCTCAGTCACCGCTCACCAATACAGAACGACCACGTGGCATCAGCTTCATACAGTATATCTACTATATAAGTAAGTACTTAAGGTAACATTTGGGCAGGAACACAATTATCGACCAGGGTAGTATATGAATGGTACATGGCGCCGGCAAAATAATTATACTAATAATAAACAAAAAACCATTGCAACATCATCTATCCATCATCCATTCATCATCTACATAGTATGATACGATTGTGGGGGGCTCGTTGGTTCTAGGCCACGTCGCTACCCCCATTCTTAAATTTTCAAGAAAAGGCAGAGGGGGAGAGAAGGTCAAGTGACGAGCAGCGAATGCTTATTCGGAGCGGGCATGGCACGAGATGCCCTGGTCTGAGGTTGCAGTGTAGGCGCCGTGCCCTGCTCTAGACCCTGCCCTATGCATGTGTACCTTGTTCTTACACTCTGTTGCTTTTGATGTGCCCAGGAAAATTGCTTTTTCCTTGCGCTTCTTTCATTTCTCCGTTATTTATATCTATTCTTATTAATATTTCTAAGCCGAGGTACCAGATACCGTACCGGCAACCTGTGACAAGCTGGCGACTGTGTACACCGGGCCAAAACTAAGTAAAATCAATAATTGAGCACGGAGTGGTAACTATGTGAAGACATACGTAGCAATGCCGGTACATGCTTGAGCAAATATCGGTGGTAGTGTTCGATCAGATTGCTGTTGTTGAGAGCTTGAATGGACTGAGAATGAAGCACTTATAGTAAGCGTTCATAGATGAACCAAGAAAAGAATCCATTTCATGGTGTGCTCATTCATGGTTTCCTCAGACCGTTGAGGTGCGACGCACAAGGCTCTGCGGAGGAGATGACGTAGGCCCGTGCCCCGCCTCCCTCTCGGGGGCAAGAATGGCGACAGCATCAAAGTTTCGCTGCCAAAAAAGACCTTGCGCGCGAAATGAGCCCCCCAACAAGAGGAAGAGTCAAGGCGACTCATTACGGCCTCTTTCTATACACGATGGCCACTCTTCTTGACTCGACAAAACATGTTTAACCCATAAAAAGTACTCCAAGAAAAGAGAGAAAAATCACACATTCGTTGTCTTTGGTTACATCATAGTAAACATCTTTACCTCTTGCTGCTGTCTTTGATATACCCCGGCTCTCTAGGTATTGTATTCTTGTGAGCATACACATCTTGAACTCTCTGCGTCTTTTTTCTTTTCTTCTTCTTTCCCTCCACATCGACGACTATTATGGCTTCCGCTGGCGGCCCACCGAGTCAAGAAGACACGGGCTCCGTTCATCCATCCGCCACAACCCGACAATCCGAAGAATATTCACCCACTATCGTCTATCTGGACAGAACCGAATCCCCGGCCTTGAGTGGCAGCTCCGGCGTCCCCGAGCTCAGCAGGGCCGGCTCCAACACACCTTCCACCGACGAGATCTCGCTGAGATCCCACGTCTCCATACCCGTCGTGGGGACTTTTCCTCTGGGGTCCCTCAGGGTCCACAGGGCCATGGACCCTCCTCCAAGATCAGCGCCATCACAGCGGCCAGGTGCCCTGACGCCTGATGATGTCGATGACAATGATCCAGAGATGCCACCTCTAGAAAGCGACCAGGATAACAATAACAACCAGGGGGCCGTCAAAGTGCCGCCGCCGCCGCCGCCGCCGCCGCTACCATCTTCCCTTCCTCACGGCGATGTCTTCCTCATCCTCGACCTCCCGCCCAACTCCACGGTGGGCTGCGACAGCAAGGCCATCGGGACCGGCACGTCAGGAGGGTTCCAGGGCATACGCGACATCCCGACAGGGACCCACTTCATCTGGGTGTCGGCACCGAACGCCATGTCGCGGTGCGGGTACTGGTTTGTCGCTTCTGGAGGGGACAGGGCGCGCGTGAGGGTCAAGCAGTGGGATAGGTTCAACGAGGTGCTGGTCGAGCCGGCGAGCAGCTTCGAGGCACGTGACCACAGAGACAACGTGGCCAGCCTGTACCCGCAGCTCACGCCTTACGGCTTTGGCGAAGGCGAAGGCGGAGGAGGAGGAGGAAGGGATGACGAGGCACAGCTCTGGCGGCGGCTCACCGCGTGCATCAGCGAGAGGCTCCTCGCCAGGGTCACAGGAAGGCACGGTGTAGACGAGTGGCTCGTCGACACGTCCGATACCGCCGCCGGCGACTCGGGCTTCCCGCAGACCAAGACAACGCAGACCTACCAGACCCTCGCCGGCAGCGGCGAGCTGAATTTCCTCTTTCCGGAGAGCGACGTCGACCTGCACGCTGTGCTGCAAGGTGGCGGCGGCGGCGACAGTGCCGTCCTTCCTCCAGACACGTCCCACGACATCCTCCGCCTCCTCGACACGCCTGGGACCGGTGTCGACGAGGCCGACCTGGTAGGCGAGATGCAGCTCACCTTCCTCGCGGGCCTGCATCTCTCCAACCTCGCCTGCGTCGAGCAGTGGTGGCACCTTGTGCTCAAGATTGTCCTCCGCGCCCACCAGCTCGTTCTCCTCCGCCCGTCACTTGCCCTCTCCTTCGTCACCACCCTGCACGCGCAGCTGGTTTACGACGAGAGGTACATCGCCGGCGGCGGCCTCGCCGGGGATATTGTCGACGCCGAGTATGGTGGTGGTGGTGGTGGTGGCAACGGCGGCTCGACGAGCATCCTGGACATCATTTCTGGGAAGAAGAGGCAGCTGAGGGACGCTCTGACGCTGTACAAGCGGCGCATGAACGAGATGCTCCTCGACCTGCCAGGCGGGGGCCAGCAGCACGGTGTCACCGCCAGGGGGCTCGGCGACCTGGGGCGGGCTTTTGTGGAGCTTGAGGCCTGGCTCTGGCGGCTCGGCTGGGATCTAAGGACGGATTATGTCAGGAAGAAGGGCGACGGCGACGGGGAGATGGAGGGTATGCGGTATAACGACGAGGAGGATGAGGACGACGACGACGATGAGTATCGCCCTGTGATTGTCGACCTGGACGATACGGGGCGGGAGATTGGGCTAGTGTCTTTTCATTGAAAAAAAACCAGTGACTATATAATGCTGGGCTTATGTTATGTTGGTGTTACATGCTGCGTTTTTTGTATGTCGGGTCCGTTTGTTCATACTTTCCTCTCGTGCATGAGCGACAACCGTGGTGATGATTTTTGACATTTAAGTGGGAAAGGGATTTTGTCTGACACGAGGTCAGAGAGAAGACGAGACGATGTAGCATATGGAGCAGAGAGGGGTCAATGCGTTGGGTTTCGCGCGAGGGATACCAATCAATCATAGCAGTAATGCATACGATTAAGGCATTAAGAAGAACCGAGCATTTGTGGATTATTGTCCTACACACTGCTCATTTCATCGCTGCGGAGGGACATGGTTGTGAAGATCTTACACTAATTGTGCCTTAGGAGAACACATCACACATCATCAGTCCCGAGGCAGTCAGTCCATCCTTCTTCCTCGTCCTCGTGGTCACATCATGCCCAAATTTGTCAAACTTTCGTCGGCTTAAGAGAATTATTGTTTTGTTTTTCTTTTTCATCGTGTTCATTTGCCGTAAATTCCTTGATTGTTCAGCCCGGCGAGGCCTTGCCATGCAAATGCAGGTCTAGAAAAAAGACTAGGTTCCCCATCATTTTTCTTTCTTTATCCTCTTTCCGTGTGAGGTGTTCCTCGCATTTTGACTCCCGATCCGTACACGCGCAAAGAAGAGCCAGTATAACAAAAAGCACAACGGCAGTCCCACCAACGCCCCCCTTTGAGGTTTTGCTGTTTCGCCGTCGCCCTTCCTTCCTTTCCTTCCTCATCCTCCCCACACCAGCACCACCATCACTGCCACACAAGCAGCAGCAGCAGCAGCAGCAGCAGCGGGCCGGCACGCCATCCCCAAAGAACAATGAAGCTGGCGCTTTAACGGTAGGACTTCTGGAATCTGGCACGGGCACCTGGACCACCGAACTTCTTGGGCTCGCAGCGGCGGTTGTCGGCGACGAGGAGGGTACGGTCGAAACCGGTGAGGGCGGTCTTCAGGGTGTTCTTGGTGTGCTCATCAACGAACCTGTACAGAGAATGGGAGGTTAATTATGGCTCGTTCATTTTTTTTTCCCCCGTCTTCGCTCTCGTCATCGATTTGGGGGGGGGGGGGGATCGTACTTCTGGTTGTAGGCGATCAGAGCCTTGGAAATGGCTTGTCGCACAGCGCTGTAGTCATGTTAGCATCCCGTTGAGCCTTGGGTGGAACAGAAGAGCCGCTACAGAGTTCAACCTCTCTCGATTGCTCGACAGAAAGAAGAATTTCCATAACGACCGCCGTGGGGATCGACATACTAGATCTGAGAGGTGTGACCACCACCGGAGACGCGGACACGGATGTCGAGGTGGGCGAACTTGTCAAGACCGACAACCAGCAGAGGCTCGTAGACCTGGATTGCGAGGAGAAAAACTGTCAGCCGTTCCTGTTCCCAGACAATTTCAAGCAAACTTTGTCGTCTCCCGCATCAAGATCCCCCTCTTTCTCGTCCATCGCTTCTCCTTCCATGACCTGTTTCTCAACCTCCAGTGAATTCTTTCCAGGGGCTGTGGGGCCTTTCGAGATGTTGTTTGGCGTGAGATATTGTACCTTGGTGCGGAGGATGGCGGGCTCAACGAGCTGCAGAGGGCGGCCGTTGACACGGATGAGGCCCTTGCCAGCCTTGCACTGAGCGACAGCCTGTTCAAAAAATCCCAAGTCCAAGTCAGTATATATGTCCTCTCCCTTCTCTGTCGGGCGATCGGTCGTCGCGGCAGCAAAGTCGTTTGCTCGTGTCCAGGGTACGGGGAGGTGTGTGTTCTCTCATCGTGGAGGGAGGGGAATACGCACAGTCGCGTTTCTCTTCTTGCCGAAGCACTGAACCATCTGAGGGGCGGCCATGGTTGCGATTGATGGCTGTTGGATTTGTCGGATGGTCGATGGGTGATGGGGGGTGCGGTCGTCAATCAGATTCGTTTGGGTCTGCGAAGGTGGTTGCGAGTGGGTGAGGCAGACGAATTTTCGACTGTGGGCGCGGGTCTCAAGTTAACCGAAACGGGACTAGTGCAGTACACGTGACTCTTATCTCGATAACCGCGAACCTCACTTGAGGTGATGACGACGGCAACTATCTCGGTTTGTTCAATGCAAGACTGGAGAGAGAAAGAAGAAGAAAGAAGAAAAAGGGCAAATTTGTTTATTCACGTCTCGGAAGCAGTTGACTGATCTCTGCTGAGAAGACCTTGAAATCAATTTTTTCTATATGCAGCATGTGCTGAGAAACCTCGGGGGTCGAGCGAGCCCCGGCCTTTATTGCCTCGTCCCTCAACAAGCGATCTGACGTGCAACTCACCAACCAACTTTCTTCTTCTTGACTTTGTATCCCAAGTAAATGACCAAATTTCGCTCCTCAATCTTTTTCTCCTCTCTCTTTCCATTCCCTTTCTTCTTTTTCTTCCTGGATAGTCTACCTTATCAAAGTGAATCTCTGCTCTCAAGATGTCCCGCAAAGGCGTAGGTCTCGCGGCCTTCGACCGCAGCCGCATCACCTCGGCCCAGTACGCAAGCCACGGCAACACGCTCCGCTCGACCAACGCGCAGGCCCTCGAGACACAGCTCTCCGTGTTCCGCTCCCTGCTCCAGCAGTTTGCCCAAACGCACGCCAAGGATATCCGCTCCAACCCGAGCTTCCGCGCCCAGTTCGCCCGCATGTGCGCCGCCATCGGCGTGGACCCTCTAGCCAGCAGCAACAGCAGCTCGGGCGGCGGGTCCATCTGGGCCCAGCTGCTGGGGAGGTCTGTCAACGATTTTTACTTTGAGCTGGCCGTGCGGGTGGTTGAGGTCTGCGGTGAGACAAGGAGTGAGAATGGGGGTTTGATCGAGGTGAGGAAGGTGAGGGAGAGGATCATGAGGGGCAGGATGGAAGGCTCGTCGGAGGTTACGGAGTGAGTCTTTTCTCTTCGCCCACCTTTCGTCTTCTTATTTCCTTGGAAGGGATGGACAACCTTGGGCTGACTTGTATGTGTGTGTGTGAAAAGGGACGACATACTCCGAGCTGTCGGCACCCTCAAGCCTTTAGGCTCGTCGTTTTCCGTCATCAAGGTCGGCAGCAAGCCGTACATCCGCTCCGTCCCCAAGGAACTTAACACGGACCAGAGCGCAGTTCTCGAGGCTGTCCAGGTCCTGGGCTACGTCAGCGTGTCCATGCTGATGATTAACCTGCACTGGCCACGTGCACGCGCCCAGACAGCACTAGAGGACCTACTCGGTGAAGGCATGCTGTGGATCGACAAGCAGGCCGTCGAGTGGGAGTATTGGTCTCCAGGCTTCATGCTTGAGGCTCAAGAGATCTTTTCCGGGGAGTGAGAGAATCAAGGAGACCGATTTGGTCATAACCTTTCAGAAACAGACCGTCGGCGCTCTCGCTCACAAAGGGGAGACTCGAGGCCACCCCTTTCGCAGTCGGCTTCTTGCGGATGCTTGCCAGGCCGAACAAGACTCGCACAAAATTCCATATTTTCCATCGAGAACAACTTCGTTGGCCTGCGTCCTGGCTACTAATGCTACTGCGTCAACCCTATGGGGTCCGGTGACAGTGGGAAAACCACTGCTCTCGTGAGGGTCTTCATGATCTGTCATTCCAGCTCAAAGCCCCGCGTAAAGCATAAACCGGTATGAGGCGATCTTGGTCGGAAAGTTCCCTCATCGACGCTCTCAAGAAAGCCATTTGGGCACGAGCCTGACAAACGACGCAGGACTGCAGGTCTTTCCGCAGGCAATAGGGATCCAAGACCCTGAAAAAGCAAAATCCCAATGCCAGTGAGTGTGGGCTGACGGAGCAAGACTCGGTTCGGCATGTCAGATATTTCAGAAGGCACTTAAAAAAGAAGAAAGAAAAACCAAAACCAAAAAACTACCACCACCCCCAAAACCGTCAAAGTTTCCATATGGAAGAAGCAGAAATTAGAAATTAAGGTTATGTATGCTGCTTTCAACCCCAGAACTCCCCCCCCCCCCCCCCCCCACCAAAAAAAAACCCACGCCCCCCCCCCCCCCCCCCCCCTCCCCCCCCCCCCCACGCCCCCCACCCTCCTACCACCCC
>JACWST010000100.1:36383-83329 GCA_014850475.1 Cryphonectria naterciae | reverse complement strand
TGAGTAATAAGGTCAGTATATGCTGTTTAAACCCAAGGCTCCCCCCCCCCCCAAAAAAAAAAAAAAAAAGTCCCCTCTGAAAACTCCTTGCCACTGAGGCACACGATTTCTAACGCAATCTGATATCTCTATATATATATATAAAAAAAAGGACGTATAGACCCAACCTGGGGCCTCCAATCTCGTATCCCACTGTCGAGGGCTGGCGATACTCTGTCGACTAGAGCCTTGACCGGACTAACGACAACCCGGGAAGATCTTCAACGTCATGCATCGATGGTCTGCGCTTCTCGAAGCCGTATATGTCGTGATCACTGTCAACTTTGGTCAGCAAAGCTATGCAGACCACTTGAGCATGAACGCATCGCAGCTGGTTTCCCTGGACTCACAAGGTGAAGGAATCAATATCAGCTCGACCCACTGCACCAACATCGACCCAGACGGAAACACTCCTAGGTGCAGTGGCAAACACAGCCCAGCCGTCCGAGTCGATCTTGACTGAGCCCTGCACCTCGCCCAGCAAATCCGTCCACTGCTCACCGGCATGATGCACGCCGACAAACATCCGCTTCACCGCCATCTCGGCACGACACGTCATCAATACGGCAAGTCCAGCTTGTCCAGAGGCAGAAGCGTCGCCGTGCCGGGTAAAGCCGATGCAATCAGGCTCGTCCAAGTATTCGGATTGAGGACCATAGGCGTACGACTGACGGGCGAGCATCATTTTCGGGATGAGCCGGCGGCCGTGATCTGCTGGCTCGTATGTGCCGGCGTGTCGCTCGTCCAATGGTCCAAAGGAGCCATAGAGGTCTCCGTAGAAGATCACGGGCAAGCCGCCGTTTATGTGGAGGAGAATGAGGGAATAGGCCAACGGGATGAACCATGGCGCAACAAGCGTCTCGGAAGTCTGGCCCTCCTGGGTATCATGGTTCACTACGAACGTCTGGGTCGTCGATCGGAATATATCAGCACGGAAACCGCACCGGTGAGCTTACAACAAAGAGACTTACAACGCTCAGGTCCGGTCTTATCTTTGCCAGAGTTCCATCAAAGACAGTTCGAAGATCAGGATTAGGGGCCCAAGAGAGGTCTCTGAAATTGTGGACCAAGCGGATATCGTAGAGTTGAACGTCACAATCCATATCCTCTGCATACTTGACGAGGAAGTCAGAATCCTGCACCCAGTACTCACCCATCAGCAGGCACTCCTGCCCCCAAACCTTCTTGACATGCTTCACAAAGTCCTTGACGAACGCCGTGGACATGTGCTTGATGGCATCGAGGCGCAGGCCACGGATGGGAATCTGCCCTCGAAGCCACTCGGCCCAGTGGAAGAGTTCACGTCGAACTTCAGGGTGTGCAAGGTCAATGTTGGCGAACATTCTGAGAGTACATATTTTGGTGTCAGAACGCAAAAGGGAGCAAGAACAGAGAGGGTTACAGAACTCACAAATAGTCGTAATTGCCCCGCTCCGGATCGACGTCTGCTGCCCACTGTTTCCCCTCGAATCTACGGACCACCCCCGCAGTCTTTGTCTTTTCATCGTAGTCGACTCCTGAGAAGTGATCTTTGTGCCAGGTGAAGGAGCTATACTGCTTGTTGCGGGCCTTGTACTCGAACTTGGTCCACGCCTGAATAGCCTCGTATTCACCAATCTCAGCGTTGCGATCTAATAGTGCAAAATATTGAGCACTTCTGACCAACAAACAAGAATAGACATGAACCGAAAGCGAGAAAGAATGAGAGAGAAATAGAACACAAATATGGAGAGAGAGAGGGAGGGAGAAAAGGAGATAAAAAGAAGGGAAGCAGAAACTCTGGCAGCTCTACAACAACGAATTCACTCACCAAAATTCTCAACCCTCACAGCCCTGACATCCTCGAATTCATCAGCCCCAGCCTTGTGAGAGATGACGACGTCAAAAACGACGCCGACACCGTGTGCCTCGGCCGCACGGGCGAGGCTGGCCAGCCCCTGTTTGGTGCCGTACTTGGTCGCCACACAGCCCTTTTGTTCGAACTCGCCCAGGTCGTAGAGGTCGTAAATGTCGTAGCCGACGCTGTCTGGGCCGAAGCTCTTGCAGGCCGGGGGGATCCACAGCGAGCTGACGCCGAGCTGGGCGAGGGTGGGAACGACGCGCTCTAGGCGCCTCCAGTGCTGGTTGTCGGCTGGAACGTGCCACTCGAAGCCTTGGAGAACCGTCTGGTTTTTTGGTGGGCTGGTAGAGCTGGTTGTGCTGGTCGCGGACGTCGCGATGGACGGGGATGGTGACGATGATTGGGAGTTACTCGGTGATGACGGGAATAAGCTCTCCTCCGTGTAACTCATCTTTTTTTTTTTTTTTTTGTGAAAAGAGTTCTGTTGTCCTCGCCTGCGGAATAGGCTACGTGCGTATTTAGGATGACTCGGAAATCGTGTGCTCGCCTGGTTTTGTCGCTGGGGCTCGAAGAGAGAGAGAGAGAGAGAGAATATGTATGGTGGCTGTCTGGGAATCGAGTATTATTGTATTGTATGTCGTCCTCTCGGGGGGCGCCCTCGAAAGGACCACAAAGTTGCTCCAGGCCTGATGGATGAATATATACGTCGCACACTGGTCCACAGGTCCTGTGTAAGGAGGGGCTGGAACACGAGACAGAGAGGGAAAGAGCACTCGGTCAGTTCCTGCCGAGCAAGTCAAGTCACATCTACGAAAGGGAGCTTCCGCAGAGCCAATTATTTGTTAGCTGGGCCTTATCGAAGCGAAGACCAGGCCTGGCTGGTCCATGCTGATACGAAGTCGGCTCACGTCGGCGGTATTACTTTTCTCTTTCTTTCTCTGACTGTCTCTCTCTCCCTCTCTGTCTTTTGGCCTCGTTCTGTCCAATCGAAGCCCAGAGAAATGCCAGCTGCTGATCTCGCCCTGTGGTCTCAGGATACCGACCCAAACAAATCGCAGCGCAGGGCTCAGCTGAAGTCCTTTTTTCTTTTTTTGGGGGGGTTTTTTTTTGGTGTATTTTTCTGGGGAGTTATGTAGATCAACAGTGACTCAACACGAGGTCCCTCTCTCTTCCCCCTCAAGCGGGACTGACATAACGAAGAAGACGAAGAAGACGAAGGCAACACGCCAGACCGCCTCGTTTCTTCGTTGAGGGAGAAATTTTACATGTTTCGAGCCCCGGCAGAAGGCCCGACTACGCCGTGGCCCAATCGCGCGTGGGAGTCGAGGTCCGAATCAGATTCTCCATTTTTTTTTGCCTTTCCGCCTCTAGATGACTGTAACCAAAGCTGATCGATGTTAGTCCCCCCTCCTCAGAGGGGAGAGACAGCATGCATACTGTAAGACGCTCACCCATCGAGGAAGGTCGACGACCATGCGCCACCGTGCATCACCGTGCATCACCGTGCATCCGGTGGCCCCTTTGGCCTCCTGGACCACCTACAAAGCGCCTCGGACGGCGCCCGTGTTCCCGAGGAGAATTTTGATGACGCTCAGAATCACATGTGGGTCATCAGGGATGAAATTTGACTGCTATTTCGGTACTGATGGGGCTTTGGTGCCAGTAGTGGAGTGCATGCGGCTGAGGCATGTATCGACTTCATGTGATGGGTATTACGTTCACAAACACACCCTGGGCTCATAAACACATGTTTTTGAGTCTACAGTCTCTTGTTCTCTCCCCCCTATTTTTTTTTTTAAGATCCATATCTCAGTTCATTCAGACTCCAGGAGGCTTGACCATAGGGGTCGAGTCTCAAGAATGACAGTGTCCTATCGATGATGCCCATCCTCCAAAAAAAAGGCGTGGGGGTGTGGCTGTCATCTAGCTCATGAGAAGAAATGTGACTACTGCAGCCGAGGCTCTATTTCAGTTGATCGCAGCAAATCAAACCAAAGACCAATAATAACTTTTTGTGCCTTGCCTTCGAGATAGAACAGCGCATGCGCACTTTTCCTGCGTAGGTACCTGGGTAAGTGAAGGACGGACTCTTGAAGTCCCGCGAACCCCTTCCTCACCTCTTTCCTTCAGGTACTTACGCAACGCGTATGATGACAAAGAAAATGACAACAAGACACTTGGGATTACCGGGTTAGTAAAGCAAAAGAAGAAAAAAGTGCCAGCGTCTAGACAACCAACCCCCCTTGAACCATTCTACAAGAACGCCGTGACTGTGCTGGAAGGATGCCTCCGTTGAAATTCTAGAAAGGCCTTAGAAGCAGGCTATGGGATGGCCATATTCTGTCGACTGTCGAGACAGCCATCATGTGGCGGGAGACGGTTTACCAGCGGCTGTTGCCCATGGGAATGGCATTGGCGCCTCCTGCAGAGCGTCAGAGGTTTGTGCGCCACTGGGGTTAGAACATCGTAGACTTACCCCTATAGCCACCGCCGCCACGCCCATGACCACCGCGGCCTCTGTAGCCACCGTAGCGACCACCGCCGCCGCCGCCGCCGCCGTAGCGAGCCATCTCAGCTAGGCGAGGGTCGATCTGCTGCTTGGCCTCCTGGAGCACACTAACAAGGTCACGAGCCTGCTTGGAATCTGGATACATTTGCTTTAGTAAGACGAACAAGGGTTGATAACCGGTCCGTGGTGCGAAGTACTTACTGTCAGTGGTAAAGAAGGTGATGGCGGTACCCTTCTGGCCAGCACGACCAGTACGACCAATACGGTGAATGTAATCCTCCGAGTTGTTCGGGTAGTCAAGGTTGAGCACATGTGTAATGTTGCGCACATCTTGAACGAGCATAGGTTAGCAGGCGGAAGCCGAGAGGGTATAGCAACGTCCCAGCATGGACAGGTGGCATGTGACATCTAAATATGTTTCATGCTTTCCTCGGTACTCTTTCTCCTTAGCAGGAGGGCTACCCTTGCGAATATGAATGCCGTTTGGAATGTCCCTGGCGCCGGGTCCTCGGGCCTTGGAAATCTTGGAGACAACCTGACCAGGACAGTGATGACGGCTCTACGCCTGTGCCATAGCACCCGGACAGGTACAAGAGAAGATGCACGAGTGTAGCATAGTCAGCCTGGAGTTTGCCACAATCGTGAAACCCAAGACTCCTCTCAAGAGAGACCAAATAGACACTACACTGAAGAGGTCTGGCAATTCGCGCGTTCAAGAGAGCCCCTGTACACCAGAGTAAAGCACGGCACGTAGCGATGCTGGAAGCTGCTAAATCGGGATTGGGGAGGGGGAGAGGGGGGGTGGGGGATAGGTGGTGATACATACCAATACCACGGGAAGCCACGTCAGTAGCCACCATGATGGGGCTCTTTCCAGTCTTGAACTGGTCGAGAACCCAGTCACGCTCGTTCTGCTGCTTGTCACCGTGAATCGACAGTGCAGGCCAGCCATCCTGGCGGAGGAACCTGGTGATCTCATCGGCGACACGCTTCGTGCCAGTGAAGATGAGAATCTTGTTGTTCTTGTCGTCCATGATCTTCTCCAGATGACGAATCATCTTGTCGCGCTTCTCGGACTCGTTGCAAACCTCGACAATCTGTGTGATACGATGGTTCGCAGAGAGGTCCATGGAACCAATGTTCACCTGAATGAAGTCGTTGAGGAAGTCCTTGGCGAGGGCGCGGACCTCCTTAGGCCAGGTGGCAGACCACATGAGAGTCTGACGATCAGGCCGAATCTGACTGATAATCTTGCGGATCTGGGGCTCGAAACCCATATCCAGCATGCGATCTGCCTCGTCAAGCACCAGGTACGTGACACGGCGCAGGTTGGTCTTGCCAGCCTCAAGCATGTCGATCAGACGACCAGGGGTCGCAATGCAGACTTCCACGCCGCGGGAGAGGTCACGAATCTGAGGGCCCTTTGGCACACCACCGTAGACGCAGGTGTTGCGAATGCGGGAGGACTTGCCGAATTTGCTCATCTCCTGCTGGATCTGAACGGCCAACTCTCGGGTGGGGGCGAGGACCAGGACGATAGGACCGTCACCGGGAGCCAAGAGAGGCTGGGCATTAATGTGAACGATGGCAGGAAGACAATAGGTAAGTGTCTTGCCCGAACCCGTCTCAGCAATACCGACGACATCACGACCAGAGAGGGCCATGGGCCAACCTTGCGACTGAATGGCGGTAGGTGCGGGGAATCCCTGGGCTTTGACCTCGTCCATAACGTATCTCGGGAACCCGGCTTCGTCAAACGTCTCAACAGGCTTGGGAACGTCGTTGCCATGGATGGCGATAGAGTGGTCTCGTCGGAACTTTTCGACCTCGGCGGAAGACCGGGCAGAGACCTCGGGGTGCTCTTTGTAGAAAGACTTCTCGAACTTGGGAAGAGTGTTCAGATCTGTCAGGATATAATCAGTATGTCGCCTTCCTAAAACTGCGCCTGCGCGGTGAATTTGTGAGTACATACCCCAGTTTTGCTTCTGCAGGCCAGCGCCCAGGTTGGACATGCGATCACCGCCGCCGCCGCCGCCGTAGCCACCACCGCCGTAGCCACCTCCACCTCCGCCGTAGCCGTTGGAGCCTCTGTCAAAGGATATTTATTAGTCCGCACAGTCAAACAAGACAAGTTTTGAGATGGATAGTTTGAAAATGGGAAAGACCACGAGTGCGATGTTGCACGATGCAAGAGATCGCGAGACAGCTAGACAGGGAGTCAGGAAAAACATACCCTCCGTAACCACCACCACCTCCGCCATAGCCGTTGCTGCTACCACGATCGTAGCCGTTCGAGTATCCGCCGCCGCCGCCGCCACCGCGGGAGCCGTAGCCACCACCGCCGTAAGACATCTTGATGCTGTAGGGTGTTTGTTGCGATAACGTCGCTATCGAAGTTTCCGTCTCGGGGAGCTGGGAGGACGAAGAAGCCGGAGCCGTCGCAATCAATCAATCCAAGCAAGAGGTCACGGCAGAAGGGGTGACCGTGAAATATTATGGTCAGATCCAATAGACCTGTACCTTGGGAAAAGGGGAGAGTGGTTGATGGTGATGTGATGAAAGAGAAAAGAGAGAGATGGATGAGGTGGGTTGGGTGGTTTTTGTTAGGAAGAGAGAAGGCGAGAAGTTGCGACAAGCAGAAAATTTTAGGCTTATCGGCTAGGGGACACGGAGGCGAGTCAGGGCGGTGTGGCGCTAGAAGGCAGAGACTGAGCCAAAGGACAGGCGGGGCATTAGGTAAGCAGGCGCGCCTTTCACTTTCAGGTGTTTCTCAATTTTCTCGTCTAGGCACGGGCGTACTTAGCCTGGGCAGATCTGAGAACGTTATTTTTTCCAATTTGCTTACTATCTGCGACAGAGGCGAGGGAGATATACTGCTAGGACAAAATGGAGGAGAAAGGAAAGAAGAAAGAAAGAAAAAAATCATCAACCATAGCGTGATCAGATATTTTCATCCCGTCGTGAATATTTCCCTCATTACACCACCAAACCCGTACACACTCTTGTGGTATCCAATGCCACAAACCACCGAGATGAAAAATATCACAGCGCAAGACTGCTTTTATGGTCAAAAGAGCATCACACCAGCTAGCCACACCACTTTGCATGGTATCGAGCTACCTCACACCACACGACAATGCCCACCTAGTAAGGGGGGTTGGGCCCAATGGGAGGGTAGTCGTCTGGGTGCGAGGGACCGCCCGACATGGATCCTGGCCTACCGCCCTGATCACCAAAGTGCTTCTTGCGCAGAGCCGCGAGGCGCTTCCTCTTGGTGACGGTGTTGATGTAGGTACCAATGACAAATGACACGAGGTTGAAGAAGGGCACCCAGGTGTTCTCGGGCAGAAACTTCTGCGCGAAGGCCAGGCAGATGGGCGACGTGATCCAGCTCACGCGCATGACCTTCCAGAAGCCGACGCGAACGGTTGCCCGCACCTGGTGACGTGTTCTCGCGCCAGCGATGATGGCCATGGCAACCAGATATACAGAGTTCTGGATGGGTGCGATCTGGATGCAGTGTCAGCTGTCAGGCCCACCCCAGCGACGACAAGAGAGGCCCGGGGCGAGGGACTTACCACGAGGTTGCTAGCGAGAATCTGCAGGATCTTGGCGCGCAGGCTTGTGCGGCCCGCAAAGACCTTCTGCAGGAGCCAGATCAAGAAAGAGCCCAGAGGGGCGCTGACAAAAGCACCATATGCGGCCATCTTGGGCACACGCGAGGTGAGATAGTTGCCATCCTTGTTACGGTCCTTTGCCAGCCATGATGCGATGAACTCTTGTGCACCGGCCAGGGAGCCGGCGGTCAACATCTTGGTCCGCATCGGGTTTTCTTCGAGCTGCTTGATGTAGGCCTGCGCCAGAAAGCACCCTGTTAGCATCGTGTCCACCAGGTGAAGTGCGGTCGCACGACGCGACCATGCAGCCATAGGCCATCATCGGTCGAGACACAACGCGACGCTGCGGTTTGACGGTGTAGGGGAACAGCGTACAGCAAGGTAACCCTTGGTGCCCGCATTCTGCTTGCCGCCAGTAATGGCAGTGCCAATCTTTTCGGATATGGGGTGTTTCCCAGTCGTCCCAGGGAGAGGAGGACCATCCTTGCCGAGCAGATGCTGACGAGCATCGGCGACAGCAGAGAGGGCGGGCCCAGCAACGCCGGCGGCGCCTTCTGACTGCTTGAAGGTGTCTCGTTCGAACTTGACAGACATCGTGGGCAAGCTCGATTCCGGGTGTCGACGCCGACGAGGACGAATAAAAGCAGACGGAGAGCTAGGAGCGACAGATTATGTCAGTGGGGGATCTTGGTGCAACAATTTTGCGCAGAAGGAGAGTGGCCCGGATATGTCTCCCCCCTCCCTTCCAGCCGCGTTGGCAGGAGGAGGCTGGGGTTGCTGCAGGGTAAATGGGCGCCTGCAGCTAAGTTTGTTTACAAAGTGTGGAGCCATTGGCCTCGACCGATGGAAGGGCGTTCTGGGGGTTCCTGGCGCTGTACAGACTCCAGACACCGAGGAGAAGAGGGACACCTAAACTCACCAGCTGCAGCAATTGATTGTAGAGCAACTATGGCGGCCCTGTGTAAGCAAAAGGGGTTCTCGATTGGCGATAGGTGAGAGGGGGAAGAGAGACGGCAAGGTTCAGAACGGAATCGGGGAGGTTGGACTTTACCCCAGTAGAGTTGGGGTTGGGTGGAGACGCAGCTGGGCGCTGGAGCAACGCGCCGGCTGCTACTGGCGCCTAATATCACCTCTTTCATATTGCATGAATGATAGTACGATACATGAAAATACAATCACCTAGTGGTCATTTTGCTCACAGAAAAAGGTCTCATAGTAACATCATATCACCATAAACCTTCTAATTTATTAGTACATTACAACCAATTCATCCATCCATTCTGGCCAAAGTTTAACCTCGGGACCAACTTCTTCTGCAAGCTTACCAAACCATTGATGGCGGAGAGACGTTCCTTGAATCTTGCAGTCTCGTCCGCTGCCAGATCATCTGTTCCAACCGCACAGCGCAGTATGCCTCGATGTTCGTGACTTCCGCATGTCTCGGGCTGAAAGCTGGTGGCCTGTTCAAAATCCAATGAGAAGTCTGACAGGATCCGGACTCAGCAGTGCTGATTGAATGACCAACCTTTTCTGTAAGGACTGCCTGCCTGGGGATATTTGTCTATGTGCTAATCATGATCATGCGAACCATCAGCTTGGCATTTGGCTTTCCAGCATTCGGGTTAATCTGCACTGGTTGAAATGATGAAGTGCATCTCTGGTCAGCTGTCTCAGCCTGAAAATATCCTCTCTCTGTTGAGTTTAGATGGGCCAGGCCAGTTGTCTGCTTGCAGTCAGCAGATTAGGTTGCATGTTGATTCTGTTCATGGAGAAGAGGTCAACATTCCTGGTGGTGACTTGAAGTTTCAATTGGCAGATAATGAGTCTTTGAAGGTGAGAGAGAGAGAGAGAGAGAGAGAGAGAGAGAGAGCCTATTCTGTGGGCTCAGCCAGTACAAAAAGCTGTTGCTACTCTCCAGATCTGGCAAATTCAACATCACTCCCTGTTGCCACAGCCTCTTGTATGAGGGCACCCTTTCCAGTGAAAGAGTCACAAGATTCCCGTCTCCCCAAAATGAAATGTCTGTCACTAGAAAGTCATGTTAAGAACATGCAAACATATATGGGCCACAGCTGGGCCTAGGAGAGTTCGTTCACATGTGTACCAATATGGCTTCAATTATTGTGGAAATGTATTGCATGTTACAGCTTGGGGTCTTGAAAAAGCAATAACCTAGGGGCATTCCTACTTTGCTTCCAAGATTATGGAGGTAATAGACAACAAAATATTGGTTATCCTGTATTTGACTCGGTTGCTGGGAAGGTAAACACACAGGTTATCCATGTGATGCTTCACTCTGCAAACCATTTTGGTCACAGACCTGTGCAGCTGCAGCAAGGGGTTTGCCAATCAATCAGTGAGGCCCTCTTATTCACTTAGCAGCCACTGTCTCTCTGCCAGCCAATCCACCTGAATTTCAAATTATTATCTTTGTTTTTTTATCAAAGAAAATCATCTCAAAACCAAGAAGACAACCCACAACAACAGACACAGCACCTTCCGCCCTACCGAGCACCATACACCAACATCACCACTCTGATGAACCAAGCAGCAAACCTCACTCGACCTCCCTTGCACACATCAACAACAGCCAGGAAATCCATGATGACAACAGGCCTCCCCTCCCAACTTTGACCAAGACATAAGCACTCATTCTCTTCTCTATCTGTTGACTACAACAATGACTCCCCTCCCAATGCGTCGTCTACTTGGTCTCTTTGGCCATCGCCGCAGCAGCCCTCCTCCACCTGAGCCTCCTCCATCTGGGCAGGCCATTGTCGACAACATGGGCTCCCAAGACGACAACAAGGCAAATGAGGGAGTCTCGCAGGGACAACCTCAGATGCCCTCAGCTCCTCCCCCTGGCCCTGCCAACCAGGACGTTGATCCTCCACCACCAGACTTTGATCTCGACAGCCTGCCTGCTACAACATCTGGCTACGAGACGGACGATACAGAGGACTCTTACCCTCCACCAACTGGCATGATCGGGAACCGCCCTATTCCAGCAAACGGACTTTGGCCTGACCAGAGTGCTGATCGACCTCAATTCGTCCCTAGGATCCGCTCGCCAATGCATGAAAAGTGCTTTTCCCTGTCGTCCACGCGCGTGGTAAGCATACGCGACTACGCTGCGGTCTTTTTTTTCCCCTTTCTTTTCGTCCACACATGAAATACAATTACTTTACTGACGAGAAAGTGAACAGTACGACGACACGTTGCGCTGTGACAAGTGTGGACGCCGCTCTCAGTTCGGCTGGATGTACCGCTGCAGTCATGAGATCGAGGCACGCCTCTTCGAGTCCATCAAAGATGGCAATCAGGTGTGTAGATCAGTTCACAACCCAGTGGACTTGCCCCCCGCCCCTTCTTCCCCTATACTCCCTCTCTCTCTCTCTCTACGCACTCGTACTGACGGAGCGATCCAGGAGCACTTTGACGAGATCGGCGAGATCCTCTCGCAGCAGCTGAACCCCCCCGTCCGCGGCGCTGCTGCCCGTCAGGACAAGCTCAGCCCCCTCAACGAGATGACCCCCGCCCAGAAGGCCTCCTACACCTCTGGCCAGATGGACACGATCCTGCGCCAGCACGAGAAGGCCGTCGACACCGCCCTCGACGACCGCTACGGCAGGCGGATCCCGCCCGCCGAGCTCCACCCCCACGTCGTGGACGAGCTTGACGAGTGCAAGACCACCCTGTGCCCCGCCTGCGGCCGCGGTGGCCTGGGCGAGGACCTGAGCTACCTGAGCATCGACGGCGTGCTGAAGGGTGATGTCCCCCCCACCGCCGCCGTGGGCTTCGGCTTCCGCGCCTTGGGAGGTCGTTCTGTGGCCAACGCCAATATCGTCAAGAACCTCGGCCTGCGTGACCCCAAGACGGGTCTGCTGCCCGGCCAGAACAAGAACGAGAAGGGCAAGGCTGTCGCCGCCGGACGCGTCGAGGGTGCCACGGAGGCCTTTGGTGTCGCCGATACCGCTGCGTCTCTGCTGGTCGACGACTTCAAGGCCGCCTCCCTCGATTCCGTCGGGCTCAAGACCCCCTCTGACGCGTCTGCCCGGACCCACGATAGCAACGAGGATCTCATCCGCTTCTACGCTGACGCCGAGGAGGAGGAGGAAGGTGAGAACACCGTAGGCAACAACGCTCAGCGTGACGACGCTCAGGGCGCTGAGGGTGAGGGCAGCACCGAGGCCCACTGAGGGAATTATGGAGGATTAGGTTGTGTCTCTTGCAGTATGAGACGGGGTGGGTGTATTGGATGATAGTGGAGGAATTTGGGCCCACGGCGCTTTGCAGGAATAGCATGCGGGAAACGCCTGGTTCATAATTTTTTTTTTCGTTTCATCCAGTACATAATTAAAAAAAAATGCGTCTTGCCATCGGCCCATTGTCCAAGGTAGTTTTCTCCCTCAGCTTGCGAAAAAGGGTAAAAGTGATTGCCATGTTGCAGTGGCTTAGCCCTGTCCTACCGCCTGATATGGATGGTCTGGCCAAGAGGGAGAGGGGCCAGGCTCACGTCTCACCAGATCGTATGATAGACCGCCCAATTCCCTCCCATGGTATAGCAAGTCGACTGCCCGTCTCGAGAGAAGCTCCGCGTGACGACACAGAGGCCCTCGGTCTCGATCCCATCATATCCCTCGCCATGCTCCCACGTCATTCCTACAAAATAGCCCGGAGTGAACATGAGCCCCATCCTCACGAGATCCGCGCGGATCATCAGGACCGTACCGCCGACTGCGTCCAGCCTCACCAGGTCATCATCCGACGTCCCATCGATGGCCGCATCCACCATCTTGGTTCCTGCCGCGTGACTTGGCTCCCAGCTCGCCTTGTCCACCCAAAGCCTCTGCTGCTGTGTATCGTCGGGAGCATTGCGCCCTCCCCTCCAGGCGTTGAGGTCGTAGGTGCCCATCGCCGACAGCTTGTGGGCGATAATCTCGTACCGCCCGCCCTGCTTCCCCCTCATCTCCTCCTTCAGGATCTTCTGTTCTGCATTATCGTTCGGGCCCGGCCCATCAGGGATGCTGAACTCGGGATGGTCTGCCAGCCACGCATCGGCCAGCCTCTGCTCACCAACCGCGCAACGTGCCGTGAGGACACCGACATCACGGCCCGGTGCGAGTGTGGTCTTCTGCATCATAGCCTCGACCATGTTCCTTGAGGAGAACTTGTATACGTCGGCGTCGAGCCAGAGCAGGTGAGTTTCGTGGTGCAGGGCGACGTTCTGCAGGTAGTTGCGCAGCTTGGCGAGGTGAGCCCTACGCTCGTGCTGGGGTACGTCGTGGCGGCTATCTCGTGCTGTGTCCTTCTTGGACGTATCGGGGTCGTCAGTCTGGCGAGTATCGGCCGTGTGGAGCACGATCGTCACTCTTGCAAAGTTGTAACTGAAGTACTGGCCCCCGTCAGAAGATCCTGGTGGGGTGAGGAGGCTGATGTAACTCTCGTATTCCTCTTTTGATGATGTTAATATCGCAACCGATACTTGGTTCTCGCTGAGAGTAGTCGCCGTGATGAAGTCGAGATGGCTGCGGAACGAACGCGGCTCCTCGGTTGGATTTCTTCCGAAGGAGTTGCTGTCACGAGTGATACTGAGGAACAGCACTGCTTGTTCTGGAGGCGAGGTGGTGGGCGAGCGGGCCAGAGTGTAGTGACTGATCTTGCCATCCAGGCTGCTCCAGGACTCGGTGCTGTATGATCTTGTTGTCTCTTTTGGACAAGCAACTGTTGGTGGCATTGTATGCGCTGCTCCGTCTTGTTGCGCGATCGTCTCATTCCCTCTGTCGCATGTGTTCAGAATTGCTTCCTCCGGCTGTGCAGAATGGTAGATTTTGCAGAAAATAGCATGAAGACTGAGAAGCAAGCAGACGGCCAGCAAAAGAGCTCGCATACTGCGAGGTTTCGCCATCGAAGACATGCTGCGCAATCACACACACACACACACACACACACACACACACACAGGCCCACGAAAGAAAACAATTAATTATTTGCTCCAAGACCCAAGGGTGCGAGAACACTTGAAATAGATGGCCAGGCAAGGGGAGGACTTTTGGAAATAGCAGACCTGGTACTTTTGGCCATTCGGAATCTGGCTTGATGAGAAGCTTGAGCTTCCCTCGCCGGAGGTGCCATTGCGCGGTGCACAAGCTCATTGCCGATCCATCCAGTAGCACGTTGAGCTAATACTGTCTGAGAGAGAGAGAGAGAGAGGGACTTTCTGCTACCAGCGTCCAGCGTCGTTCGCGCCTTTAGCCCCATCACCGGGCTCATTCAGCGCAGTGGTGGCTCTTGTGACGGAAGCGGTGCGACGGAAGCGGCTCGTGGTTGGAGACGCGCGCAGGCTTCCGCGACACGTTCCTTGCTACATGTTCGCGGATTGCAATGGGAGGGGAAAACAATCATATTTGTGTGCATGAAATGGTCGATGTCGGAGTTGGATACGTTGATAGACCCATTGCCACATATCCAGTACCTTGCGGTATGCTGTACGGTGTAGAAAAAGAGGATAGACTTTGAAGCCCTCATGACATTTGCGACTGCTACAGTAATTATAAAGCACGCTAGTGAAAGCAGCCCTAACCCTTGCTCTGCAACCAAGCAAAAGCACAATGGTGATTGTCCAAGGAGTCGTCATGTTCATCCATGTGATTGTTGGTTGTTTTATTTAAGTACTTACTTAGATTTTCTCTAATACAGCTTTCCGTAAGCTCTGGGGAGTAGAATTATTTTTGTGTACATTTAAATATAAGTCCTAGTGGGCTTGTTTAATTGCCAGTCAAGAGGCTTTGAATGGTCAAAGAATGGAGAGAGTGGAAGCTGGGCTACAAGACAGCTAGCTTTTTACTGCTGGAAGCTCAGCCAAGGATGAGGGGCTCAGTAGAAATGTCTGAACAGCTTCAACTTTTTGTATTCAAAAAGCTTCAGTTAACTACAAGGCGGAGACCCCTTGGACCGCCCCTTGCCTACGGCGCTGCCTGCTGCCATGGTTTTTCCAAACCACCTAAGGGTGTGCTCAATTAGGAAGGCATGATGCTGTACTTCCAATCATCCTACGACCTTTAGAGGTATTTAGACACTTGACTCTGGACCAATCCCCACAAAAGGATTGTTTGCAGACGAACAATATTGGAAACACTCTGTTGAAAGACTTGCTATTGGCTCGGTACTGAACCAAGTGACAGGCTTGTGGAGTACAAGAGCAAGAGTGCGCGAGAGCTGTGCATGGATTGGATAACTCATGTGCATCTGCCCATGGCGAGCACCTACCCCCATCTTTCTAGATAGCTTCAGCCGCTGGCTTTTCTTTCATTCTCACCTCTCGGTAGTGCAGCCTGAGAAAGTCCATACATGGCATGGCATTACATAGCACATGCAACTGTATGCGTATTAAAACGGCTGTGTTCCTATAACAAGGGCGCTTACTGCGGGCGGGGCAACGGTGAGCAGGGGGAGCTACATGGAATATGAGGCGTGCACGTACATGCATACCGAATAGCATCCAACAGAAGCCCTTGCCAGCCAAGCGTTTGTGGGGGCTGTGGGTATGGTATCACCAGGGTCCGGTTTCGAGTCGCCCCATAGCGGAGCTGGAGGCAGTGACGTGTTAATATGTTATTTGCCCTGGTAGGAAATGCTTTCTTTGAATTCATGGTGAGGCATGGAGAATTTCGTCATCATGCTATTGAGCAGACCTCTCTATAACACGGAATAAGTGCTCTGGAAATTTGTTTGCAGCATCACCTTTACGAATACCAACACCTACAGATTCGCACCTAGCATTACATTTGAACCCTACCTTACTATCTCTACCGTCCACCTGTCATACCTCGTCACCTGCCGAGGCAATCATTCAGATATGACAAGAGGCGGGCGGACAGCAGAGGAGGACGAAACCTGGAGGCCGTCGCCCGACGATGCCGCTATTCAGGCCGCTGACGAGGTGCTAGAGGAGGAGCTACTGAATGAAGCGCCTGGCGATAGGAAGGTCGCTTCATCATCGAGGACGTCCCCCATTGCCCATCACAAGAAGGTGAGCCGGAAACCGAAGCACCAGGATGACGAGACCTGGAAGCCTACGGACGAGGACCTTGAGGCCGAGGAGCTGGAGGTCCAGGAGATGGTGAACGACCAGCTATCACTCAGCGAGGATGAGAAGCCGAAAACTCCCTCAAGGATGACAAAGTCCACGGGTCGCAAAAAAGCTGCGCCCCGATCCAAGCACCACGAAGATGATGAGATCTGGAGGCCAGATGGTCCAGAACCAGAAGATGAGGGTCTAGAGGACGAGGAGCTGGTGACCGAGGACAGCGCAGATGACGAGCCCACGGCTGGAAAGCACACTCCCAAGAAAGCCAAAAAGCGACCTGCTGCAAGTTCCGCCGGGAGTCCCGTGCAGCACAAGAAGCCTGGACCCCGGCCCAAGCATCGCCTTACACCGGCCACCAACAAGAAGCCCCCCATCTTCCTCGTACAAGGTGACAACCCTGCGGCCCCCTTCACCTTCGCAGCGTACCGGGGGGAAGGCATGTGCATGCTGGCCATGAACTGGAGAAAAGACACACCCCCCAACGACTTCGTCGGGTTCGCCATCGAGTACAAGGAACCTCAATCACACAAGTGGTGGCCCATTCCCAACTATCTCACCTTTCCAGGCGAGGCTGCACGGTCAGGACCTGATGCTTATTCGAGTCGCCTGTCGCCGATCCAGAGATTTCGCTGGGTGCACTTCCCGTTCAGCGTCGACACCCCAGGACACTTCCGCTATCGTGTCACTCCTGTTTTCATGAAGGGCCAAGGCGGAGACCTCGAACTCAGTTATGGAGAGGTACAGGAGGTGAGCATCGAGCTCATGGCCGAGACGTACCCGGGCCAGATGAATGTTGCCTTCACGCGAGGCTTCATCTCCTCCAAGGCTTTCACCAAGAAATTCGGTGTCGATGGCGGTGTGGGGAGTATCCTTCCTGAGAAAGCCGACAAAGGCCTCGAGTTCAAGCCCAAAAACCCAGAGATCGAGGAAAAGGCCTTGGCCTGGATGGGGTTTGAGGCTCGCGAGGTGGCACTCGCCACGCTCGACGCGGCCATCGAGGACACCACAGCCCAGGTTCGCGTGCTGGCATACGACTTCAACAACCCCGAGGTAGTCCAACGACTCCAAAGGCTCGGCAAACGCCTCAAGGTCATTATTGATGACTCCAACTCGCATGACGGGGCCGAGGACGCTGAGTCAAAGGCAGCTGAGATGCTGCGGAAGACTGCGGGCAAGGATAACGTGCAACGCCAGCATATGGGGAACCTGCAGCACAACAAACTGATCGTTGTAGATGGGGAAAAGACCAAGATCGCTATTGGAGGTTCGACCAATTTCTCGTGGCGTGGCTTTTACGTCCAGAACAACAACCTTGTTGCCCTGCAGGGAGCGCAACCGGTGGACGTGTTCAACAAGGCCTTTGATAACTACTGGGCGCACCCCAATGACACCGACGGTTTCTACAAGACCGAATCTGCACAGTGGGCCGACCTTGGCCTGAAAGGTGTCGACGCCCAGGTGACATTCTCCCCTCACAGCTCCAGTGCGGGCACCCTGGATGACATCGCCTCCGACATCAAGGCCGCCGAGTCCAGCCTGTTTTACTCCCTGGCTTTCCTCTACGAGACACCCGGTGTGATCCGTGACGCCATCGAGAAGAAGACGTCGCAAAAGGGCGTCATGGTCTATGGTCTCTCCGACAAATCCGTCGGCGGGCTCGACGTCCACACTAACGACGGCAACCCACCCATAGCCTACCCCGAGGACTTTGACAACGAGTCCGCAGGCGGGTCGGGCGCGAGGATGCACCACAAGTTTGTGGTTGTTGACTTCAACAAGCCGAACGCACGCGTGTACACAGGCTCCCACAACTTCAGCGTGGCGGCGGACACAAAGAACGCCGAGAATCTGTTCCTGATTAGGGACCAGCGCGTGGCCACGGCGTACATGATCGAAGCCGTGTCCATGTTTGACCACTATGAGGTCCGTGATCATGTCCAGAAGAAGAAGAAGGCCGAGGCCAAGGGCGAGGCGCATACTATTCATCTGAAACTGCCTCCAGGGAAAAGCAAGGGGGACAAGCCGTGGTGGGATCAATACTGGACTGTAAAGCAGAAGATACATGACCGTGAGATGTTTGGAGTTTGATCTACTTTCGAAGTCTCGTGTTTCACAAACATCAACGGTTCTTATCGAAATTGCGGTCCAGGATGGAGTCTCGAGGTAGAATCTTGGATTTTCATTGAAGCGCAATACCGATCCTTTGCAACATCGCCTTCGTCTCTCCTTCGTAACAGAACGTTACTTCGTAAGGCGCTGAGGTTCGTTGTATGACACTCTTAAGATTTCACAACCCTTGATTAACAGTAGCCGCCCCGGATCTCTTCCGTCTGAGACCGTCAAGATTTCCAATCCGCCCCCCCCCCCTCATAGCTGAGATAGCAGATTTATATATGGGAAGTCGCTTTAGCAGTAACCGTAACCGGGAGGCTATATAATTGCTTCGAGTCAGCATATTTAATAGTTGGCCGTGAAAATTAAGATGACTTACGCAAGTCTCGATAGCACAGGTGGGGCCCGTCTGGGTGCAGTACTCGCAGTCGGTGCACTGTATTATAATCCTTGATTAATTACAATCCCGCCACACATATATTCGGGACACACAATAAAAGTAGAAGAGTTCATCTAGCGTACAGCAACGGCTTCGACAGAGACGGCGGCGGCCAGGACAGCGCAGACGAAAGTAAAGACGTTCATTTTGGCAAGTGGTCGGCAGGATTGTTTTTGAAGAGCTTGAGTGAAGTTGAATAATAGTGAAGGATTTGATTGCGCACGATTGTTTGATGGTTGAAGACTAAGAATGTTTGATAGTTGGTTGTGGAAGAGAGGATGTTTTATATCACAATCTCTCGCCAACTTTGTACAGACTCATGAAGAGGACCCGTTTATATCTGTCTTAAATAAATTAACCATCATGGCAAACCCGCTGACTATGGCATGTCAGTCTGAATCATGTACTGTACGATCAGTGGATCTCCGGTTCTGCTACTGGGGTTTTGTCGCAGTCCCAGATTCGTGGAATTTTGTAATTGCGGCGAGGATACTACAACACTGCCCAGATGTATGCAGAGTAGTGGACAGGCGGCTGAGCATATGTGTTTTTGATGTGGGAACTGAGAACTTTACTCGAACTTGCATGAGAGGCTGTGTACGATTGTAATCTCGTTATGGCTGCAGGCTGCACTATGACTGGATAAACGAGAGTTTATTACTGCACTTGGGCTCCGTACGTGTATTTTCTGTATCTTGACAGCATAAAACTATATTATGTTGAAGGATTTCTAACTCGAGTCAGCTTTGTGATATTTGATGTAAGCAAAATAAAGCTTGTAGAACAAGAAGAAGAAAAACCACGAAACTCCAAGAACCTTCTATTATATTTCCTAACGTTGAACCAGTTGAAATCAGTCTTTCTCCAACTCCGACATGAATACAAAACTCTACAATGCATCTCTCTATTGCTATGGTGGCCAGTGTGGTAGCCCTCAGGACATAGAGTGAAGTAACCTCGTATAGCTATAAGGGTACTACCCCGTTTCGCTTTTTTCAGACAGATAGCAACGACAAGATATCTTCCCTTCTTTTCTCAATTTTGCAACCCTGGGGTAGATCTTAAGTCAAGCTTTTCACCTTGTACCTATGCCATTGTGGCCTTCGTTTGCTATCATTCTTTAGGTCGTGAGGGCCCTTGCCCATTGCTTTGGCGTCCGTTCTTTCGTGAAAAGGCGCCCGATCTCAGATGCAATAATACTTAAGTATATAAACAGCAATCTCTTCAAAAAAAAAAAATACTCCCTAACAATAGAAGTTGGACGTATGAAAACCCGTCCAACATGCATGCCGGTCACGAAACAAGCTATAGACGACAGCAGGCCAGGTACTATGATTCAGCATCGGACAAGTGTCAAGCACATTGTTATGGTACACATGTAGCCAGTACGGTGGTTTCTAGGACATGGAGTAAGAGTAAGTTCTGAGGAAATGGTGATTAATATGAAGGCACCAAACCCTTCGATTCTTTTCTGCGGATAGCAATAACAGGAAATCTTTCCTTGTTCTTTTACTTCTGAGCCCTCTGGGCAGGTCTATGGCCACTTAGGGTGTGTCTTCTCGGCCTTGTTTTGCTGTCGTCCTTGTGACAGAGGCATGCCTGGTTTGTAAGATGTACTTGAGAGGTTTCTTATACTCAACTCAAGTGCACAGATTAGCTGGTATGAATTCTTCACCTCGAACGGCTCTTGGCAGATAATTGCAGAATCTTTTCAGTGGTTGTTGACTTGTAAACTTTCATTTTTATATCTTCAAGGAAGTACTTCTAGGTCGGGTGGTCAGGGATGAGCATACGGAGCATTACCTGCTTACTTCTCAGGTAGCTCCGTGGGAGTAGACTCGATTTTGCGACTAACATCTGCATTCCTGTGTAGCCTCGAAAGTACTTAACTAATGATGTACAACGATTCCTTCATACCAAACCATGCACTAATACTGTCATCGGCGTCTGGAAGTGCCTGTGTGGCAGTGTGGATCTGGCCGACGCCATCACCAACGGTGGCTCAGCCCTCAGTGAGCCACAATGAATGCGGTAATTGTGAAGAATTGTTTATCCGTTCGATTGTAATTGCTGCAGTTTGTAAACACCGCCGGTGAAGCTTAAATCACCGCACTCTATGTGGACTGGAAGACACAGTGCTCGTCTCCTGACTTAAAAGGGCAACATCTCATTATTGAGGAGTGAAAATGGCATGACACTCTCATTCATATGCCGTGCCTATTTAATTCCAGCCTGAATACGTACTTAAGTAGTCATGTGTTCGAGGTCAATTTGGGGACGAGACCTCCCTGAAATAAAGAGAGAGGTAGCGGAATCAGTGGGGTTTAGTGGCCTAGCTCAGGAATGTCCAGGTGGGTGTCAGCAGCAGTGTTACACATATAAGTTGATTGGCTGGTTCTGGGATCTCCCGGCTGACCTTGTGATGCTAGAGCGGGACCAGTGGGCGGGGTTCATGGGAGAGTGTAGTACCGCTAACGTACTATAGGGCACTACTGTACTATGATGTACTACCGATATACTAACTATGATAGCACTGACAGCGTAGTATCCACCGCCTATCGTTGGAAGGAAGTGATGGAACACTTGACCTCCCACCTTCTCGCCGTTTCATCCTTTCCTCTCTCAGACCTTCACAACGTCTTGAGGTCTCGACTGCGTTCTCGACGAACTTACAGAGAGACACAGAGAGAGCGGACCAGGATCATCTATCTGGGGGGCAATGGTAAGTCTCATACAAACAAAGAAAACCAAGAACTTGTTAGCAGGTGAACGAAGGCAAACTGACCGTGTGCCCATCTTCGTTCTTCTTCACAGCCATCCGATCGGACCCCCTTACTGGCCGCCTCACGGCGGTCGGTCGACTCTGCCAGGTCCGACGAGCGAGCTGAAGCAGAAGACAATGCGATCCGCGGCGCCTCTCCCAACCGCGAGGGATGGTCCTCCCGCCTGCGCGAGATCATCCTCTTCATCTGGGCGCTGCTGGCAACCGCCGTCATCATCGTCCTCGCCGCCCTGCTGCAGCACAACCAGACGACCGCCCCCTTTGACAAGCCAGCGGGCAAGCGAAACCTCATATTCATGGTGTCGGACGGCATGGGACCTGCCACGCTGTCCCTGACAAGGTCCTACCGGCAGCTGGTGGACGGCCTGGAACACGACGACACGCTGACGCTGGACAAGCACTTCTGGGGCACGAGCCGCACGCGGTCGAGCAATAGGCTGGTCACAGATTCTGCGGCCGGCGCCACAGCCTTCTCGTGTGGAGAGAAGACCTACAACGGGGCCATCTCCGTGCTGCCAGATTTCTCGCCCTGCGGCTCGGTGATGGAGGCCGCCAAGAACGCCGGGTACAAGACTGGGCTTGTAGTCACGACCGACATCACGGATGCTACCCCCGCATGCTTTGCGAGCCACGTCAACCTGAGGGAACAAGAAGATGAGATCGCGCTCCAGGAAATTGGCGACGGCCCCCTCGGCCGTGTAGTGGATATCATGCTCGGCGGTGGACGGTGCCACTTTCTTCCCAACACGACTGACGGGAGCTGTCGCGCGGACGACGTGAACGTGGCCCATATTGCACAAGAGAAGCACGGGTGGACATATCTGGACAGCCGTGCTGGGTTTGACAACCTGCGTGCCGGCGAGAATGTGTCCCTACCCTTGATGGGTCTGTTTGCTGGCAATGATGTGCCCTTCGAGATCGACCGCCGGAACATGGCCGACGTGTACCCGAGCCTCAGCGAGATGGCAACAACGGCACTACGCGCTCTAGAGCTGGCGACCAAGGACAGCCAATATGGTTTCTTTCTCATGATTGAGGGAAGCCGTATCGATCACGCGGGACACTTTAATGACCCCGCCGCGCAGGTCCGGGAGGTCCTGGAGTACGACAAGACGTTCAAATCCGTCGTTGACTTTATCCAAGAGAGCAAGACGGAGAGTCTGCTTGTGGCCACTAGTGACCACGAGACTGGTGGTCTTTCTACGGCATGGCGTAAGCCCCCTCCCCTGGTCGGGACGTCGTTCCCGTTCAAGTGAAAGTGAGGTACCTAACAACTCGCAGAATCACAAAGTGCCGAACTACCAGTCTACAACTGGTACCCATCAGTGCTGGCCAAGACCAACGCGTCTAACGCATACCTCACGCACAAGCTACATGAGCACCTCCGATCGATCGAGTCCGACCCTGCCGCGCAAAGCGATCTCGAAGACTGGATCAACACCAACCTCGTGATCCCTGGCCTGGGCATCACGAACGCGCGAGACTTTGAGCTCAAGGAGCTGGCATCCGACCCGGCGCACGCCATCTACACTTTCTCCAAGATGATCAGTCAGCGCGCCAGAATCGGGTGGAGCACGCACGGCCACTCGGCTGTTGATGTGAACATCTACTCGTCAGGAGGACCTTATGTCGAAGACATCCACGGCAACGTTGAGAATACAGAGATTGGCAAGTTCCTGAGGAAGTACCTGAGCGTCTCCACCGACGCGGTTACGCAGGAGCTGAGGGAGAAGATGGATTGGGGCCCGTCCCTTGCTAGCGTCTCGCCTGATGATGCGATGGCGCAGATGGGCTTCGAGATGGAAGAGGGTCCTGTGTATTGGCTCGATTAAATAATAGTTGGCATAACACTGCGTGTCAGAGGATCTGTTTGAGAAGGCATGACGACCAAGTAATTTTGAGGAAACATGGAAGATGAACAAGCATGGGACGGGGCGCGGGCGCAATGTTCAAGCATGAAAGTACCGCCACATCTAGTTGGGAAGAGTCTATCTGTTTTTCTTATTTCCTACGCCTGGTTGTTTCCAGCTCATTCCTCTTGGCCCCATCCTGACAGTCTTCAGGGCAAGGCAAATTGATCAGATACCCCACTTGACTTCCTAAACTACTCACGGGTTCGGGCTGTCAAACTTTGTGTGACAGTGCCGTCTCATATGTACCTGCATAGTGAGGCTCAAGGCGGATCCACGGCGTGGGACAGAGACAAAACTCCGGGAATTACTTGTGTAACCTTATGTTTTTTGAGTGCTTGAAAGCTGTAGTAGCCCCGTTATTAATGAGCTTGCCAGGTTTGGTCCAACTTCCAGACCATCATCCAGCTTCAGGTGTGAGAGATGGTCATTTAGCCAGCGTTTGTCTCTTCGTGCCTGGTCTCTCTTCAAGTTTGTCTGATGCAAGTTTGCTATCTGACTTTCCCCTTGACATCCATCACATTGGCCCTGCCGCTACTCTCACCCCTTCAGTTACATCCTCCCAAGGCCATGACGCTCGTGCTTTCATCATCGGCGGCTGCTTGCATAGTCTTCATAGCTTTATCCCTTCCCGTCTTTCCGCTGTGAGATTCGAATCGTTGCCTTCTTTCTTTTCGTGAAATCTTTCTTAAAGCGTGTAGTAACCCCCCCCCCCCCGAAACAGCGTTTTCAAACACCCGAGGCACCTCAGAACGCGAGCATCCTTCCCCCTCCCCCCCTCAGTGTATTCACGTGTCCACATGATTTCCCGACGGAGATGAGTATCATCACACAGCTCCAGAGTTTGTACGCAAGAGACTGTTTAGGGGGAGAGAGATGAGAGAAGACGCTCGGAATTACCGAGATGCAACGACTCGTCTTGCTAGAGGAAAATATCCTGAGCCTGTTTGAGGTGCAAGTGATGAGGATAGGGCTCGACAGGTGGCGATTCAAAACAAGTCACTTGCCCTATCGTCGGGCGTCGCTGTGAGTCCCTGTGTCATAAAGAAGCCAGCCCTTCCTCCCCTCCACCAGACCTGCACACACACGCTCTCTCTTTCGGTACCAGCCAGCCCACTGCACTCCACGGGCCTGAGAACCATCCTATCACTCTCCCTCTCTCTCTCTTGCCAGCAAACCCCATCTCGCAGATTAGGAAACCGCAGCAGCTCTCTCTTTCACATCCTCCACCACCACCGAATCCAAAAGAAAACCGATGTGCATATACATCCAAGCGATGCCCCTCTGCGGGCACCCACCCCAGACCCTCCTCTTCTACACCAGCTGCTCCGCCGTCCTCTCCCAGCTCATGCGCATCACCGAGCCCGAGGCCTGGGAGCCCGCCAGCCTCGCCGGCATCCCCTTTGACCTGCCTGGCGACTGCGACCCGCGGCCGGGGGGGAATATTTGGACCTTGTACTCGGACGACTACTGCGGGTGGGAGTGCCGGAATAATGCCTATCTCCTGCGGGACATCGAGTCAGTGGCGGCAGCGGGGCCCCTTGGGAGTGTTGGTGGGCAGCATGATGTCGGGTTTGGGGTGGGGATCCTGCCGGCTTATGTACCTGGTGATGAGGACCAGGAGGAGGAGAGCAGGAGTGAGCTTCGGCGGCGGGGTATGCAGCGCCCTGGTGGGCCCAAGAAGAAGCCCATGGTACTCGGCATGCCAGACGCGCGGTATGGTCCTGGGAGTGAGAGGCTGGGAATTGGGTGGCGGAGCGACTGAGTCGTCGGCTGTCCATTAGAGATGGGTTGCGGCTACAAGAATAAAAATCGAGTTTGGAACTTGCATACAGCATGATCGTACGTACATTACATGGGATAACTCATGACTTAACAACCTCTCTCGTCCCGATGCTAATCTTTCAAGTCATCCACCGATCTTTTGATTACCCCCCCCCCCCCTCCGGACCCCAAGCGGGCGGCCTTGCTCTGGAGAATCTTACTCCAGCTCTGTAGATAGATTCATCAGACGTTCTGAACCGAGCAATACTTTTTCCACCCAATCACTCTGACACCAGTCTAGAACTTGGGATGCTCCTTAGAAGCCCTTAAGCCCAACCCTTTGAATCTAATCAGCATCTGATCCTTCCGCTGGTTAATATTGTGTTTGTAGTGTTGCTCAAAGCGGGCTCGATTTCCACAAGTGGTCTAAACCTGTGTTTGTATACATTCCCAACATAATTATCAGCCATGGCATGTTCCTCAGTCAGAAAGGTCTGACATCTCGTCTTCTGAGGGATCCCGCCAGTACGAAAATTCCAAGCTTCCACCCGGAATCTTAGTGGCTAGGTTGAATAGTGTTTCTAGTTGAGAAGTCGTAATCTTGGCGTCGGTGTACTGGTTCATGATGTAGAGGCGGAAGCTGTTTCGGCCCCCAAAAGCCGCGACAGCCATGAGGAAGGACTCTATGCCCTCGAAGGTGAATAAAGAGATACCGTTGATGTTGATGGTTGTCAAGGAACTCATGCCAAATAATGGGGTCCAGATCGCATCACTCAGCCCTATCAACTGTTAGCTCGTCATATGATCTGTCCATGTGGCAGGGTGCGTAGTAAAGGAGACAGGTCGTCTGATCCCTCTGATTGGAGCAGGCATGTTTCGGTCGCCCCAAGACGGCTGGAAGATAAGAATAAGCGCTGATATATACGTACATTCGCCATCGAAGCTAAGTGACTCCAGGTCAGGAAGCGACTCCTCGATCAGCCTCAAGTCCTCCAGAGTCAGTTGCATATGATCGTTTTGCATGATATTCAGATCGTTGAGCTTTTTGCAAGAGCAGATCGAGCCTATGAACGCGTCGTGTCTGAGCCCAGCTTGGTCGATAACTTCGACAGCCGAACGGAACATGAAACTCTCGAGGTCGGTCTGATTGCCCAGGGCGGCATAAAGTGCCTCATCGTCGTCAACAAGCTTAGTTTCAAGGTCCCGGAGCCGCAGCGTAGGCGATTTTAGAATCTCTGAAAGGAGTTTGCTCGCGCCGCCGAGATTGTTAATCTCGAGCTTCCGTAGGTGCTTGCACTCCTGGAGCCACGCCGAGACCACGACGAGAGGATCTTTGCCGTCCGCCGCCCAAACGCTTGGTGGTGAGGGCGTGCTGGATTCTATCGAGAGTGACTCGAGGTACTGACAATTGCTCAGCAGATCAAGAAAGGGAAGGGCGGTATTCTGCAGGCTTTTGAGGGCCAATACCCGCAGAGATTCTGAGTGCTGCATGAGGCCATCGAGGGTGTCGTAGCCAATCTGGTTTGAGCTGAGGACCGCGAAATTCTGGAGGGAGTTCGGCTTCAACGTGCGGAAGAAGGCAGACATGTTTTCATCCACAGTCTGTCCTTGGATGTGGAAACACGTCAGCTCCCGGAAGGCAGGACAGTGGTCGCGTATGGAGATTGCAACCTCTTCTGTGAGAACAGAGCCGTCTTGGATCGAGAGCGTGGTCAGGGTTGCCAGTCGCGATGTCCAGACGGATAGCAAGGAAGTCGGCAGATTTGCACCCTCGAGATGGGTAAGCTGCACGATCTTGTTCTCCTCATCTGCTGCCTCTTTGGCAAATTTTGTGACCGTGTCGCCAACTTTCTCGATGATCTTTTGCCACTCGAGAACGGGTTTACCGGATCTAGTCCTGTTGGAGCCACTGAGGATCTCAAACTCTTGCATGGGGCCTTCAAAGAATGTGGGCCGCAGGCTAGCATTCGTTGCGACATCACGAAGCAGTTGTTCGAGATCACTCAGCCCGAGTGACTTGAGCCATAGACAGTACGGGTACTGCGTCACGCCAATGCTGGACAGGATGATGGACCGCCACATGCCGAGCCACATGTCTTTTCCTTGAATTGCTGTTCCAAGATCATCCGTGCCCGCAGAATCGTGGATGCTAGGATAAACCTGTCAGCTTGTGAGTCTGACGGATCCGGCGAGTTTGCATACCTGTAAAGCAGCGGCAGTGCGTGGTTTGCCCAGCTCGAGCAGACGAGGGCGGCCCTGAAGAGACTCCGGGCGTCCTGGCGCTTCTGGAGCACTTGGCAGACAATCCACCAGATCTCCTGTGGTATTTCTTGACCCATGTTTCAGTGTAACGCGTGTGCCGTCTGGTAGGCACAACCTTTCCCCCTCTTTTTTTCCTTCCTTTTTTTCTTCTCTCTTTCGCGTACACCAGACACTTCGCGTGGATAATAGTCGCGTAAGTGCTGCTTCGAAGGACGCGTTCTAGTGATGCTGCAGAGCGCCTTTTCATCGGCGAGCATCAAGAAAGAGCCCCAATAGTGATTTATGACAAAAGCTGATACGATGGCTGTTGAATACGATGAATAGAAGCTGCGGTCGATGCTGTTGTGTATTTCGAAATGAAACCGAAATGCTGATGAGAACTCGCTGCACTAAGTAGGAGTATTAGTACCATGTCGGATTGGGACAGTTGATGTCATTGTAGTGACAGGGCTAGGAAGCTTTGGGCTACAGCTTATTTACTGGGCCCTACGGGTGATTAACGCAGCGCGTCCACGCGTGTTGAACCCGCTAAAACCCTGGACCTGGGGTACGGTCAACTCCTTTACGCTGGCTTGTGCCTGTTGTTTAACGCCGAAGACTACGAACATTAACCGTGGTTTCTCGTTCTTCCTCTTTCCCCCACTTGAAGCTGTCGTGCTGTGTCGAAAACTTATGGAAAGCACAACATAGATCGACAGCAGATCTGGCGGCCATCTGTGCATGATCATTTGTGCCAACAATCTCACGGCAACGCGTTCGGAGCACCCGGCAGACTTAAAAGTGGCAGTGCACCAGATTTCCAGATCCGAGCCTACGGTGTTTGACAGACGGAGGGCGCGATGAGGATCATTGGAGGCCTTCAGAGCTAGTCATACCTCTGGGCTCGAGTTTGGAGCTTCAAGGAGCTTGAAATTGCCATGGCTCTGGTGAATTTCACCCTCAGCGCCGAGGGAGTGGGCGCCTTCAACGATGCCCTCATGTGCATCCACAAGTTCAGTGACGACGTTTCTCTCGAAGTGAAGAAGGACAAGGTATCCTCCTCTTGTGCCAATTTAAGAACCAGTCCTGCTTGTATCCGGATCGACTGACGTGTTGAGCAATATGTAGTTGGTCCTGACTGCCCTCAATCTTACCAAGTCGGCATATATCTCCTTCACCTTTGCCGCGAACAGGTTCTTCTCCCAGTTCTCCTTCAACGGCAGTGCACAGTACCGCGAGAGATTTTTTTGTATAATATACATCAAGGTATACTCGCTCTTGCATGCTTCGGGCTACCATGACTCTGACTTGGAAACAGGCGCTGGCTGCTGTCTTCCGTACCCGCACAGGAGGTGATCCAACCAGAGACAATGTGACGACAATAGAGAGATGCGATGTTACCATTGATGATGGCCCTGGAAAGAAGAGTCGCTTCATAGCAAAGGTCTTCTGCAGGAATGGCAAGCACCACACCGAGCAGCCTCAGCCGCACGTGGCACTGACCTTCTTGCATAGGTATCACGGCCACTCACCGGATTTCTTTCGAAGCCAAATCTCCAGTCCATGCCAAGTTCGACAAGACCGAGGCGGTAAACCACTGGACCATCAACTCACGCACCCTCCGCTCTCTAATGGAGCACTTCGGTCCAGGTATCGACCTCTTGGACATCAACACTGATGGCGAGAATGTGGTCAACTTCACGTGTTTCACGGAAAAGGTGGTCAGCGTGAATAATGAGGGTGTGTGGAACTGAGCTTCGACGACACTTTGGTGCCTCTTGTCTAACATAGTCATAGCCGTGTTGAAGAAACCACTACACACCTCCATCGCGGTGGAGATGGACGAGTTCGACGACATTGCGGTGGCAGAGAAGCTACATATCATTATCAGTGTCAGGGATTTTCGTGCCATCCTTCAGCACGCCAACTGGACCAGCAACGAGCTAAACGCCGCCTACTCAAGACCGGGCCGTCCCATGAAGGTCTCATATAACGGTGACGGCATCATCTGCGAGTTCATCCTGATGACTGTCGATGAGAAGAGCACCGCGGCCCAGAGGAAGGGCCAATCTAAGACAACTGCCAAGGCTGCGAGGTCGGGTCTTGATGCTGCATCTGCATCTGCATCTACCTCTAGCCGCCCTCCATCCGCAGCGAACATCCCGACTCGGCAACCAAGCCCTCCTCAGCAAAAGGCCCAGGAGCAACAAGGTCAACCTGCCCGCATGCCGCCTCCGCAGAGACCGAATCCTCCACGTTCATCGCAGTTTGACATCCGAGCTCCGCTCAGACAGCCACCCTCCACCCTGAAATCTGACTCCCTGTTCATGCCTCAACCCGACGAAGATGATCAATGGGAGCCTGTCAACCCTGATGATGACGAAGAGGATGAGCATGCCCGGCTTGAGTGGGAACCCAGTAATGAGCCAGTAAGTTTTTTCCCCCCTGGGAACAGGTCGATGCAGCATGCTGACAAGTGCTGCAGGCATCCACCATGAGGATCAGCAATCACCTCAACAATACCCAGGGTGTGCCGCAGGATTATGGTGAGGGAGATACCCTGCCATCAGCACTGGAGCCCACACAGAGGCTGGCGGATGTTCGCAAGTTTGGCCTCTTCTCTAGCTAGGCCCTCGTGATCAGATGCTCAGTTGGACCCGGCATATGCCGTGAGAGGACGAATCTGTCAGGATGAGGCATTCCCCTGCATGGGTCATTGCAAAAGATTATGACTGGCTTGCCATCTCGATACTTACCCAGCTGGTCGCGCAGCCAGCACCTATAGCTGCAATCTCGGAGCCAGGCGGAATATACTTTTCTGAAGCAATGGTGTTCCATCGTCCTTTGACGTCGTTGTTCTCGACCTGGGGACCACAGTTGCCGTGCTCGCCCCAGCCCCAAGAGAGCACGTCCCCGTCCGCCGTCACGGCTACAACGTGCTCACTCCCGATGGCAATCTTATCCAGCTGTGGTAGACCCGGCGGCGCCAGCTGGCCATGGTCATCTTTCCCCCAGCTGAGCAGCGTGCCGTCGCCCCTCAAAATGTAGATACCACCCCAACTCGCGCCCACGTCTCTCCATCCCACAGCCTGCTCGGGGGCTGACGACTTGACACCAGCCTTGTCTGAGCCCAAAACCAACACCTCACCGCTCTCTGGATCTCCAAAGAGCGCTGTGAACTCCCTTCCACACACAACCCTCACAGCTTGAAAGCCTATGCCCTCCACCCGTTTTGGCTCATGCACTACCCCATCGACGCCGGTACCTAGCTGACCTTTGCGTCCGTTGCCCCAACCCCATACCTCGCCGTTGCCGAGAAGAGCGACCACATGTCCCATGCAAGCTGACAGGTCGACGACTTGGGTGCCTGGCGGCGGGAAGCTGTTGATCCGCGAGACCGCAGGCGTGCGGATGACGAACTGTCCCTGACCCAACTCGCCCTTCTGACCGGCGCCGAAGGTCGAGACCATGGTGGTGCGACCTTGTGCATCAGACTGAACGATAACAGAAGACTCCCAAGTGGCCGCTATGAACTTTACAGGTGCTGCTGACCCACCCTCTACACCCGCAGGCAGGACGACCTCCCGCGCAATGAACTTTGGAGCGGCGTCCTTCTGCTCTTGAGTGAGAGGTCCGCAGGCACCCGTCGAGAAGTCTCCGGCCCAGTACAGCTTCTCAGTCTCGGTGAGAAGCAGCGTATGATTACCACCGGCCGCGACCCGGACTACAGGGGCGGTAGGCTCGGAGCCGGGTCGGAAGATGACTTGACGTGGGATGGAGACGTCTTGGTTGTGGTCGATGCCGAGTTGCCCTGAGCCGTTCGAGCCGAGGGCGTAGAGAAAGGGGGTTCTTCGTGCATGACTTGCCATGATGATTTCTTGTTTGGCTGTCTATGAGTCTTTGCGATTGGTAAATGCAACGCCGGGTGGATAAAGAAAGATGAAAAAGAGCCTTGTCGCAGCCTCTCTCTCTATTCTAGTCCCCGTAGGGTTTGAGGAACCAGGTCGGACAAGAACTCCACTGTTCACCAAAGTTTTGTGGCAGTCTCGGAGAAGCTCCTGTCTTCCCGAATTTCCAAAAATGCCCTCAGAAACTCTGCTTTGGATCCAGGACGGGCTGGAAACAAATCAAATAAAAAAAAAATGAAGGGAAAAGGGAAAAAATGGAAGCAAGTCCATCGGTACGCGGGATGGTCAAACGTCGCAGTTGAAAGTCGGGCAACAGCGCAGGTGGGTCTCCCGCAGCGTGGCTTCCAGGCCCAATCAGCAGCGACCAACCGGAAAATCGGCACTTTGTTCCATCGCCCCGCTGACTTCGCTAAGAAATTTTGCTTGAAAAGAAGGAACTCAGTTTTACGAGTTCACAGCTCCCAGGCTGAAATCACTCTTGACCACGCACACCACAACCTACAGAGACCGCATTCCCACTCCTCAGCGCCCACGTGTTGAGAGACAAGGCTCGCCAGTGACGGCAGCCAGGGAACTGTGAGCTCTAGGATGTGATTGGCTTGCGCGCAGATTGGCTTCCCATCCTTTCCAAACCTGCACCCACGCGGACGCGTCAAGCAGCAACTATGGCCACCGCGTCGCCCGCATGCCGTGTCCCCAAGGACATGGAGGGCTTCACCATCGGCATCATAGGCATGGGCGACATGGGCAAGATGTATGCCCGTCGTCTGTCTGCCGCTGGCTGGAGGTAAATCGCGCTGTTCTTCCCTCCCCACCATCATGTCGTTACGTCGTGACTTTGGGCCACCTAGCTCAGGTGACAACTCTCAAATGGTAAGAGATTTTCCCGTCCCCTACCTCCACAATCCTCTTTTCCCCCTTCCCTACCCTCTCGATGATGACTTGAGTGCATTTGGCTAGAGTATCGCTCATCGGCTGTTTCAGTCGGTGTGCTTTCCATGATGAAAATTCTCAGCTACCTTACAATTTCTGTCTGAAGCACAACTCACAACCTGTCTCCTGTTGAATCACTTTTTCGAGGTAGATGGTGGCTAACGGGTGTCGAATAGGCTTGAGCCAGGCTTTGGCTTGGTACACATGTATGTCTTCACACAAACACTAACACCCAGTCACACGGGGCAGAATCAAGGCATGCGATCGGGACGAGAAGTATGAAAGTCTGCTGGAGGAATTTAGCGACAATGTATGGTCATGCCACCAGGTCCCGCGCGTCATCTGTCCATCAGCGATCTGGCAAGCTGAGATATCATCTAGACTAATATACATATTGTCCGAAATGGCCATCTTGTGTCACGAGAGAGCGACTACATTATTTACAGCGTAGAGGCAGCAGTAATCAGCCAGGTCGTCAAGGAATTTGGTCCATGTATGCTCATCCCAAGAGCCCTGAAGACTTGTCTGCGACATCCTCACTTACCATGGCATGTCACACAGCTACCAAGATGAACGCCATCGTCGGCGGCCAGACATCATGTAAAGCCCCGGAGATCGCAGCTCTGGAGGAACACTTGCCCCCTGATGTCGACATCATCCCCTGCCACTCTCTGCATGGCCCCAACGTCGACCCGAAAGGGCAACCTCTGGTGAGCAGCAACAACAACACTATACACGCCATGGAAGCCTGGCAGCTGCTTACCAGATAAGGATATAGGTCCTGATCAAGCACCGTGCCTCCGACGCCTCCTTCTCTAAAGTCGAAACTGTCCTCTCATGCCTCAACTCTAAGCACGTCTATCTCAGCGCTCGCGAGCACGACCGCATCACGGCCGACACGCAAGCTGTCACACACGCGGCCTTCCTCTCCATGGGCAAAGCCTGGCACGCGATGCAGCAGTTCCCCTGGGAGGGCGCCCGCTACGTCGGCGGCATAGAAAATGTCAAGATCAACCTGACGATGCGCATCTACAGCGCGCGGTGGCACGTGTACGCTGGCCTGGCGATCCTCAACCCGGAGGCCCGCAAGCAGATCACGCAGTACGCCCGGAGCACGACGGAGCTATACAAGCTGATGCTGGAGGGTAACCGCGAGGGCCTGCGGCGGCGCGTGTACGCCGCGCGGGAGAGGGTGTTTGGCGGCGAGGACGCGCCCAAGTGGGCGCCCACCACGCTCCTGCGCGACGAGATCCTGGACCGCTTCAGCCTGGGCAAGAAGCCCGAGGAGGGCAAGGCGCTGCCGAATAACCACCTGTCGCTGCTCGCCATGGTGGACTGCTGGAGCGCGCTGGGGATCGTGCCCTACGACCACATGATCTGCTCCACGCCGCTGTTCCGCCTGTGGCTGGGCGTGACCGAGAACCTGTTCCGGCACCCGGAGCGGCTGGATGAGGCCCTGAACACCGCAGTCGAGGACAACACGTTCCGGAGCGACGACCTCGAGTTCACCTTTGCCGCGCGTGGGTGGGCCGAGTGTGTGAGTTTGGGCCACTTTGATACGTGGAGGGAGAGGTTCCGCGAGACACAGACGTTTTTTGAACCTCGGTTTACAGAGGCGAACAAGATTGGCAATGCGATGATCAAAGCAGTGCTGGAGACAACTACCAAGGAGTAGGAGCAGTAAAATAGCGGTAAGGGCGCAAGGAGATGGCTGCGAGGTACACCAAGGGCGATAATATCTTCGAGGCCCCCCGTCAGCATCCTCTGGAGCACCATTCACGCCGGGGAAGAAAAAAAAAACATCACACAAGATCGTGAAGATCTGCTAGGGTCCATGAAACATCGTGGTAGGGCAACACGAGTAGGACTGCGCAGCACCCAGGCTGGAGCAAAAATAGTTGCAGCAGTGGGCATTTGGCAATGAAGAGCCAGAAAAGGAAAGGAAAGGAAAAGAAAGAAGGGGCTTCTATCAATTGTTGCCGTTGCCATGTTGTTCAGTGACCTCCAATAATGCATATTTATCATAAAAGGCTGGTTCTAGTAATGACGCTGATTCTGTGCAGTGTCTGCTCTGACTGGGCGGTCCCAAAATCCTCGACCTGGAATAGATGGTCGTGTTCATATCAAGAGTACAGGTCATGATGATATATAAGGCAGCTTCAAAGGACATTCCTGCTACATTGTAGAAGGTAAAAAAGAAGAAGAAAGAGTTCCCCCAAGAAAGTCTGAGAGGTCAACAATAATAGGTTGTTGGAATCGAGGGCGTAGAGTAGTAGAGAGGACCCCTACCATATATGGCACTATTTAGCGTTTGCCAGGGTAAGCATGTACCTCTGTACAGTACCTTTATCGTTAATTGAATACTTGCCCATTAGATCGCCGCGCACGTGGGAGCGCGACTCGAATGCGTCATCGCCGAACCGCCGCCAAACGTTTCGACGCCTGCAACGTCTTTTTCCTTAGGCACCCAAGATCATATCTATTCTTACTTTCTCACCTTCCACCCCAACAAAACTCGGACTTCACCTTCTTGGTGGTCGTGGCTTCCCTTCCAATCAGTCAGTCACTTGACTCATTTTAATCATCTTTACACTAATTATCTTTTTCCTGTTTATTATAACACTTTTGGTTCTAGCCCTGATTTCCATGGCCCCTCTCTAAACCCGATTCCCACGATGTCCTCGCCCCATAGTGAAGAGGCCGCGACCTCGCCTCCTGCCAGGCCGGCAGGAAGCGCCAAAGATCATGAGAAGACAGTGGCATCTGAGGACATTGTCACTGCTGCTTCACCTTCCAATTCCGACCCGGGCCGAGAGGGCACCCCCGCTGCCGACATTCCCGACGACCTCGACGAGGAGTCTGCCTTGAAGGCTCTCAGCGCCACCGTTCGCGACCAAGATGACCTCGAGCGCGACATCTCCCATCAGGCCAGTGTGGCTCTCATGGAACTCGAGGAGAACAGAGACAAGAATCGCATCGCACGGGCAACGGCTAGAAAGCTGAAATTCAGGGACCAAAAACAGGCCCAGGAACAGAAACTGGTCAATGCGCGGGGCAAACCGACCTTACAGGCCACCATCCAGAAGGAGATTGCCCGAATCGATGCCGAGATCGAGTTGATCGATAAAGATATCGCAGATATCACGGCCCGTATAGAGGAGCGACGCCAGGCTGGACCGGACGAGCCAGTCGCCACGGAATCGGCCAAGGGCAGACTCCCAGGCGAGTCTCAGCGAGATTTTCTCATCCGTACCGGCAAGATAACCCCCTTCACAAAGATTGGCGGTTCGCGAGAGGGTATTGTTGGCGACCTGGCAAATGCCATCGTCGATGCTGAGGACGAGGCCGTGGCTGAAGACATCGAGCATGGGCTGGCGGCGGATCAGATTCGTTCTCACCGAAATCTTAGTCTGCCTGGCTTCGCTGAGGAGGAGGACGACGACGACGTGGGTCCCGCTGCTGTAGCGAGCGAATTTTCACTTCGACCTCGCAAGAAGCGCAAAACTCAGACACGGGCTGATTCGTCTGACGAGTTTGAGCCAGCATCGGCGGGTTCTCCCGAGTCGGTGTCCACAAGTCCGTCTGAGGACTATGACATGACTGATATCACCCGGACCAAAGCACGAAAGCGACCAAACAACTCTAGAGCTACAGAGGATGCCGATGGCACCATCGATTTCAGCAAGATCGACGATGGCGACGAGTCGGCATACCGGCGCCGTTTGGCAGATTGGGTGGGGCGCAGGAGCCGCGCCAGGCGGCGCAGACAAGAGCGCGACGGTCTCGCCGCGGAGAATGATGATGACGAAAAGGAATGGTTCAAACCATCACCGGATCAGCCCGACCATCAATTCGAGGACGGCCTCAAGTTGCCCGGGGACATATATCCATCCCTATACGATTACCAGAAGACTGGTGTGCAGTGGCTCGGGGAGCTCTTTGATCAGAAGGTTGGGGGTATTGTCGGCGATGAGATGGGCCTTGGCAAGACCATTCAGATCATCTCTTTTCTCGCGGCCCTGCACTACAGCAAGAAGTTGACCAGGCCTATCCTCATCGTGGCTCCCGCCACCGTGCTTCAGCAGTGGGTGGAGGAGTTCCACAAGTGGTGGCCGCCCATGCGAGTATCCATCCTACATTCTTCTGGCAGTGGCATGTTGAATGTCCGCAATGAGGGTCATTACGAAGACGACGACGTGCTAGAAGAGGGAGTCAAACCTACAAAGTCGAGCAAGTCTGCCAAGAAGATCGTCGATCGTGTGGTCAAGCAGGGTCACGTCCTGGTCACCACGTACGCAGGTCTTCAGACGTACGGAGACGTACTGATACCCGTCGAGTGGGACTATGCTGTGTTGGATGAAGGACACAAGATCCGGAATCCGAACACGACAGTCACCATTTTGTGCAAAGAGCTTCTGACCCCTAACCGGGTCATCCTGTCGGGCACTCCCATGCAGAATAACTTGATCGAGCTCTGGTCTATCTTCGACTTCATCAACCCGATGCGTCTGGGATCTCTCGTGGCCTTCCGCAACCAGTTCGAAGTGCCCATCAGATTGGGTGGATACGCCAACGCGACCAATGTGCAGGTCATGACGGCGCAGAAGTGCGCCGAGACGTTGAAGGATGCCATCAGTCCGTATCTTCTTATGCGCAACAAGAACGATGTCGCAGCAGACTTGCCAAAGAAGCGCGAGCAGGTCCTCTTCTGCGGCCTGACAAAATGGCAACAGAATGCATACGAGGTCTTCCTCAGGTCCGAGGAAGTGAGTGCCATCCTAAAGAAGACGCGAAATTCATTGTATGGCATCGATCACCTGAGGAAGATCTGCAACCACCCTGACCTGGTTCATCCAAATCTCAAGAAGCGGGCGGACTACAAGTGGGGCTCATCCAACAAGTCGGGCAAGATGCAAGTCACCAGGTCCCTTGTGACAATGTTCAAGCGCCTTGGCCACAAGACGCTGCTCTTCAGCCAGAGTGTACAAATGCTGGATATCCTGGAAGCATTCGTTCGCGGCCAAGACGGTATCAGTTACGTCCGCATGGATGGAAAAACTGCCGTCAAGGAGAGACAGAGGCTCGTCGATCAGTTCAATAATGACCCAAAGATCGACCTCTTCCTCCTGACCACTAAAGTTGGAGGTCTGGGTGTCAACCTCACGGGTGCTAACAGGGTTATCATCTATGATCCGGACTGGAACCCATCGACCGATATACAGGCTCGTGAGAGGGCCTGGCGTCTGGGACAGAAGAGGGAGGTCAGTATCTACCGCCTCATGACGGCCGGCACTATCGAGGAGAAGATTTACCAGCGGCAAATCTGGAAGCAAGTCATGGCCAACAAAGTCTTGAAAGATCCTACGCAGCGCGCATCGCTTAACGAGAGCGACCTGCAAGACTTGTTCACTCTCGGCACCGACCACTCCAATGGTACGGAGACGGGTCGGATCTTCAAGGGCAGCGAGGTCAAGACGAATATCACGACGAAGCCCAAGCTGACACCTGGAAGCGGCAACTATGATCTGGGTGACCGGCGCGCCGAAATGGAAGCATTAGTCCGGAACGAGAAAGAGGAAGAGGACAAGGAGCTTCAAGGGATTGATGGCGTCGCCGGCCTCGCGGAGTACAAAGTGGACGAGGAAGCGGGCGACGCAAACCAAGAAGAGGACCGTATCATGGCCGGCATCTTCTCCAAGGGGGTCCACGAAGCCCTCGAGCATGACGAAGTCATGAGTGGCGTCAACGGCAAGAAGGCTGTCCGACCCGACCGCACCATCCTGCAGCGGGAGGCGGACCGCGTAGCTGCGGAAGCCGCCCAACATCTGCGTCGCTCCGGCCAGCAAGCAGAGAATGTTCCCATCGGCACGGTCACCTGGACGGGCGAGGTTGGTGAGGCAGGACGCCCACGCCCGACACACGCTTCTCGGGCTCGGGTTGGGGGTCTTTCATCCGGTGTGCTCTCGGGGATTAGGGGTCGCCAGGGCATCGCCGGAGGCAGCGCGAGCAGCTCGCGCTCAGTGACGCCGACGCCGCCGAGGCGGGCCTTTGGGGTCAAGGACTTCAAGGAAATGATCCCACCCTTCCTCCGGCTTCATGGAGGCAAGGCGCCGAGCAAGGTCCTGGTGGACCATTTCAACCCCCACTGTCAGACCAAGAAGTCCATTGACGCATTCAGGGCGGCGCTGGATGCGGTGGCCAAACTTGAGCAGCGGGGAAGTAGTAGTATGCGATCGATCTGGGCGCTGAAGCCAGACTACAAGTAAGGGGGGAAAAGAAAAGAGGGGAGAATACCGTGGTGATACGAATCCCCAGGATGCTTTGACTTATTTTGATTGATACCTAAGAGCACGGCGTTGGTGGATCTTCCAAAAGGCTTTCTTAAGGCTTACTTTGACGCAGGATTTGATAAACCTAGGCACTGGGCAAGAATCAATCGTGAGGTGTTCTGCATTTGCGGCAGGACTTGAGATTTAGGTCCTTAATTGATCGCGAATTGCGATTTTTTTGGTTCACTTCCAGCACTTCTCTGTTGTTTCCAGCCGGGGATGTGATTCTTTGCTGACAATCTCGCTCCTTGCACGCCTTCAGGGAGACTACTGTAATTCATTTTTTTCCTCCACATTACATGTCACAACGATCTTCACGTAGACGAACAGGACTCTTAAAGGCAGCAGGTTTGTTTAACTTCATTTTGATTGCTGTAGCTGTGCTATAAGCATCATGTGACAACAGCCTCCTACCACAAGGGTAAGGAAGCCGTGAAGAATGGAGACCAGGCGCAAGCCGTTCTCCTCGTAACTGTCAACGCCACAGAGTAACCCATATGCAACAGTAGCCACGCCAATCCCATGATTGTCTGCAACCGTCCGTCTCTCGTTTGCCGACCAGCCAGTCCCATCCACGCAGATAGTTGGTAAGAGGGAGGGGAGAGTTGGGCAATCAGAGACGACGACCACGGCGACCACCCTTTCTGCGGGTAGAGTCGGAGGGCGTAGGGGTGACGTCCTCGATGCGGCCGATCTTCATGCCGGAACGGGCCAGGGCACGGAGGGCGGACTGGGCACCGGGGCCGGGGGTCTTGGTGCCGTTACCTGAGAGCAAGATTATTAGCATCTACTGTTCCTGAGGCGTGGATTGAGGGAGGAGAGGAGAGAAGCTGAGTCCTGGAAAACTTACCTCCAGTAGCACGGATCTTGATGTGCAGGGCAGTGATGCCAAGCTCCTTGCAGCGGGTGGCGACGTCCTGAGCAGCCAACATGGCAGCGTAGGGGGAGGACTCGTCACGGTCGGCCTTGACCTTCATGCCACCAGTGACACGGCAGATGGTCTCGCGGCCACTGGAATCACCCAGGATGTTAGCCTCGATTCAAAGACCATTTACCGGGGGGGGGGTGCCGAGAGGACGTCCTCGCGGGGAGAGACGGCGGTGTTGTTGCTAAAACCCCCCTCTTCCCGTTTTGTAACTTCAAGGGCTGACGAACCTGAGATCGGTGACGTGGACGAAGGTGTCGTTGAAGGAGGCGAAGATACGGGCGACGCCGAAGACGAGTTCACCTGAGGCGAAGGAGGGGTTCGTCAGTTAAAAACTTCGCTCACGCAAGCGCATCTGTTTGGGGTTTGGAGGCCAGACATACCCTCGCGAGCCTGGGGGCCCAGGGAGATGTTCTCCTGGGCGGGACGGGCGGTCTTCTTGGGAGGCATATTGGATTGTGTTGTTGATCGACTGGGTCGTTGACAGTTAATTCGTTTTGGTGGACGAAGAAACAAAAGGCAGAAAGGATGGCTGAAATCGCGAAGTTCTTTACCTAGAGCCCTTGCAAAGCGTGCGACCAATCAGAACGAGAGTGTGATGATTAGATAAGCGAAAATTCCCACCAGCCCTACTCCAATTTTTCCATTTCGAAATTGAACCACCCCAGTCCCTGACCGCTTTCACGATTCCCCTCTAGCTTTTGAATTTTTTTTCCCTCTCCTCCTCTTCTCTTCGAAGGCTCAACCTATCCATTCCTTTCGAGAAACCTCTTTTTCCCGGCCAATTCCTCAAAGGACAGTCGACGACACCGAACTCAAGATGCCTGCGACGTATGTCTGATCCTCTTGCTAGCACTGGCATCGCTCTCGATGTCAGCTGTTTTGCCCTCATGATCCCCCCACCGCCTGGTTTACGGAGCTTCTCTTTGCAGATTGTCGTGGTCCTCTCCTGCTGGGCAAAGCTTTTGCTTCACAACTCCGTAATGGAGTGGGCAAGTGCAGCCAGCTCGATCTTTCCCGCTGCACCTCCCTCCTTCTCCCAGGCTTGAGACAGTCTGCGGATTGAGAGATGATGCGCGGGGTGTTGGGGCTGAAGGTCTTGACAGACTTTCTCCCTGAAAATCATTGCCGCAGAACCGTACCAGTCATCAAGATGTTGTCATGCAATTTTTTGTCGACTGGTAGATTGTAATACTGCGAGCATACTCTCTCGACTTTGACTTGTCGAGGTGTTGTCGGATGAGGGTCAACCCCCCTGGTTTTGAGCAGATGTGCCCGCCCGCACATGCTCGACCTTGCGCGGCCTCACTGATCAAATTCAAACAAACGAGTTAGCCATGCAGAGAATGTCGCACTCGCAACAGTTCTCCACCGGCGCTCTCCTACATACTTCGGTATGCCGGACTACGTACTAATCTGACCATGACCGTATAGATCCGTTCCTACCAACGACCAGATCCTGGTCCCCGAGACCCTCCTGAAGAAGCGCAAGTCTCAGGAGAAGGCTCGTGCTGAGAAGACCGCCGAGGCTGACAAGAAGAAGAAGGTCAGTGGAAGAGCCCTCTTACCATCCACACAAGCGGAAGTGATGTACAACTGTATCCACGCATCGACTAGACTTCGGTCAATGATGTCCGCGAAATATACTGTCTTTCGGGTCTGATCTATGGAGGAGAATCACTGATTGTCAAGCATGATGTTGGGAAACTCTTGATGCTAACCGTCGTTCCCGTACAGGCCAACAAGGAGAAGCGTGGCGTCATCTTCAAGCGTGCTGAGAAGTACGTTCAGGAGTACCGCGATGCTGAGCGCGAGAGGGTCCGCCTGGGCCGTGTCGCCAAGCAGACCGGCGAGTTCTACGTCCCTGAGGAGGCCAAGCTGATCTTCATCATCCGTATCAAGGGGTATGTGCTCTCTCTCCGAACCTGGAACCCAAAACCATGCCATGATTTCCTTGATCACTGACACCACACCCCACTTCCCAGTATCAACAAGATTGCCCCCAAGCCCCGCAAGATCCTCCAGCTGCTGCGTCTCCTGCAGATCAACAACGGAGTCTTTGTCCGCGTCACCAAGGCCGTGACTGAGATGATCAAGGTTATTGAGCCTTGGGTCGCCTACGGTTACCCCAACCTGAAGAGCGTCAAGGAGCTCGTCTACAAGCGCGGCTACGGAAAGGTCAACAAGCAGCGCGTCGCCCTGACCGACAACTCCATCATTGAGGAGAACCTCGGCAAGTATGGCATTGTCTGCATGGAGGATCTCATTCACGAGATCTACACCGTCGGCCCCAACTTCAAGCAGGCGGCCAACTTCCTGTGGCCCTTCAAGCTGTCCAACCCCAACGGAGGCTTCCGCCCCCGCAAGTTCAAGCACTTCATCGAGGGTGGTGACCTTGGCAACCGCGAGGAGAACATCAACGCCCTCATCCGCCAGATGAACTAAAGGAAAGCGGAGGCGATCAGTGTGTTCCTTTTCGAATGGTCTTTTGTGTGTGAGAACTTGGGAAAGGGAAACGGATGGTACTTGGCATGGATGCACGGCGTTAAATTTGAGACAAAAAAGTCTGCTTGCTTTCCTTGAGGCTTTTTAATTTCCATCCTCTCTGTCCATGTACCCTCGTGTGACTGGTCACCGTTTTCTTTTTTTACTACAAAACACCGGCGGTATTCAAAGAATTTTTTTTTTAAAAAAAAAGTTTGAATACCAATGGCATCTTCACTGCCCACATTCATTTTGTAATCTCCTCCAATACTCTTCGTCTTGTCACACCATACACAAAATGGTATTCTCTTTGTGCAGTCCATACGACGGTTTGTTACATGTGAATGACCTCGTAAAGTGATTATAAGATGTAGAGTTGGGTCCCAGGAAGGACCGCCGAAGATCTTTGTTCAAGAGAGTCGCTGGAAGAGGCATTCGGCCAACGAACTCCACCACCCTTTACACCACTAGAGTCTTTCACCCCCACCGGATGTGTCCTTGTCCCCGCCAGATGAGCCAATCCCTCAGTCTCAGCCCCACGATTTTTAAATAGATGAAAAGGGACAACTACAATCCCTTAATGTCGAACGAGCTCCCACAGCCACAATTCGACGTCGCAGCCGGGTTATCCACGATCTTGAACTGCGACCCGATCAGCTCCATGGTGTAGTCGACCTTGCTCCCCTTTAGGAGCTCCAGCGACGGCTGGTCAAGTATGATCTTGGGCGCAGACATCAGGCCCACCTCGTCCGAGGGGGTTTCCTCCTTGGTGTGGGTGAAGATGGTGTCATCCTCCCTGATCTCGCCCGAGTCGGCGCCCTCGCCGGGATGCTCGGCTGGCTCGGCGCCTACGGCGGGTTGGGACGGCAGGGTGGCGGGGAGGGTGACGAGGGACATGAGGTACTGGAAGCCGTGGCAGCCGCCGGACTCGACCTGGATGCGGAGGGCGAGGTGGGGGTTGTTTTCCTTCTTCATGATGTCGGATAGGCGCTGTAAGTAAAGGGGAGCAGGTGAGGTTAGCGAAAAAGGGGGGCTCATTTGGATTGCCATATAGAGAGGAGGGGGGGGGGGAAAGGGGGTTAGGCAAACCTTGGCTGCCCTAGGCGTTATTTCCAGCTTCATCTCATTGCCATCCTCATCGGTCTGGGGGTTGTAGGCAGCCTGGGTGAATCTTCTGGTCGAGTTGAATGATGGGCCATGCCTTGATATTGGCAGGGTCCTCGATGCATACAGGTCACCTCGTGAGGCCCTCCATGACGCCCTTGTGACAGCGCATTGAGCCTTGCCTGCTCCTGTCTTTGATGTGCTGCTGCTTCGGAGAGCTCTCTTGGAGGCAGTGGCCACAGCAGCCTGACCACCCCGAGGCAGTAGGAAGTCAAGCACAGGTGGTGTGGCACATCTGGAGGGGGCGAGTTGCACAAACAGCTTCGCTGCTGAGACCGGGCTTGCGCAAATCATTGGCGACAAATCAGAGTAAGTGAAATAAACGACTGTGGAGGAAAGGGGGGGAAGAGAGACAGGAAGTGCAGTCACTTGTCTTGGTGTTGGCGATTGCAGGTATCGTCGTGTGTGTTGTCTGTGGCCAAGATGCAAGTTGTTGCTGGTTGCTGACAAAAATTTCGGGATTCTTTTTTTGAGTGATGTCAATTGTCAGCACGCCGCAGTTCGGCCGGGGGGTGCTGTAATGCCACTGGACAAGCTCTGCATGCTAGGTGCTCTGCTGCAATCTGTGGGGGAGCCAAGTCCTGAAGCGGAGGCCGGGGGGGGGGATTAGGCAGGTCATGACTAACTACAGGGCTCTCACTGGTCACGATGTATTGCCTTCCTTCCACAAGAGAAGAAAGATAGAAACGAGGCTGCCAAGGGTAAACTTCGGTCTTTCTGTCTGTCTCTCTCTTTTAAGTTCAGGCCAAAGCTTCATCTCAAAAGCAACAACTATGGACTCTGGCACACAAATTTTATTGAAGAGGAAGATGAAAGAAGAAGCACAATGTTCACATGTACACCTCCACGGAAGCCAAGACAATCTTGTGACGGTGACAAGAGGCAGATGCGACCCTGAGACGGCCGTTAGCCGAACTCCACGGGAGAAAGTTTTCCCCTCAGCCCTCGAGGAAGATCAATGCGCACCTGCAGCCTGAAAGGGGGGGGAGGGTATTCCCATCTTATAACCACTATAATATGCTGAAGGACTACTAGTTCCTTTACGGGCGCAATGAGTGACTTACGTACTCCTCCTCCTGGTGGACCGAGATCCGACAGCTGATCCGTGGGTCTCGAGGCACAAACAGGTTCACGGGCTGAACCCATCGGTGCATGCATTTGTCCTGCATAACAAGTAACACATGTATTTCGCTCTCGTGCCTCCCAAGTTTCAATTGATATAAGTGAGTGCTGACACGTAATAAGTTCAGCCAGAGTTTGTGCCAAGCAGGACGCACAATGCATTTACGAAAGTTAACCAACCACTTCAAGGTTTGATGCCTTCAACAAAAGCTGAACTTAAGACTTATCTTCTGAGCCTCGTCACATTCGGCAGTCATTTCTGCTAACCGTCTCCAAAAGGCCTTGGAGCGGTACCGAAGGAGAATGTGGTACTTGGAATTATGTGGTTCTCCTCTCTGTCTCTCTGGTCCTCTCTCCACGGTTTCTCCGCAGCGGCGGCTCCAAGTCTCTCCTTAGCCTTCTCCAGGATGAACCGGGAGACCCTCGGCAGATACTTGGTTGGCCGACAGTCTATTCTGGGCAGCCTGGAGGAGGATCCACGACAGGTGTCTCGTAGGTTCGTCACGGGAGCAGAGATGGCCAGCTGTCTGTGTGTGTGTGTGTGTGTGTCCTAAGATGAGAAGGACCGGGTATCATCCCAGCAAACGCAGACTCCTCGCCCAAGCAGGAAAGGCTCTCTCTTGTCGAGGGGGTTGGTCCCCCCCCCCCTTCGTATATTGCTCCATGAGATGATTACGCCTTGACGAAGACGATGAGTGGTACTGAATATCTATTCTTGGAGGAGAAGGATAATCCGGTTCTGCCGGTCCTGGGGAAAAGGTGTTTCCTCATAAAAGGCCCAAGGGTAATAGATGTCGTGGATATTAAGCCTGCTCCCTCGAATCATCATATTCCCTGATGACTTACTTAGTTTGATATCCAGACACTACAGTGGTTCCATTTCATTGATTCACCCAAAAGCTCCTGAGGTCTGCCCCCAGCACGCCAGGCTCAACACATGTGTTGCTTTTCTCTCTTCAAGGCTGAAGGACACACACACACACACACACACCATCTCAACATGGCAGTGCCAGTAGACAGACGTGGAACCCAGGACGGGCCCATTTCCCCCACCCGAGCATTCCTCACCAGCATCCTCCCTCTCCTCCTCCGCTGGTGGTGGGTGGTTCTTCCAGCTGCCGTCCTTCTCAGGGCTGTCTACAGGAAGTACGCCTCGCCCTTGCGCCAGTACCCAGGGCCATGGCTGGCCTCGTATACCAGACTCTGGAAAGTCATCTCCACGGCCTCGACCCACACACACCATGATCACATTGCCATCCACCGCAAATACGGGCCCGTGGTCCGCATCGCACCAGACGAGGTGTCCCTCTCCTCTCCCGAGGCCGCCCGGACCCTCTTGTCCGCGGGCAAGCGCTTCTACAAGACCAGGTTCTACGGCGTGTTCCCGCCGCCCGAGAACCCAGACATCTTCACCGAGTACCGTGAGGACGTCCACGCGCAGAAGAAAAAGGTCGCCAACGTGCCCTACAGCATGGCCGCCATGCAGCAGCTGTCCCCCTTCATCGACGACACCATCGAGGTGCTCATGCGCACCATGGACGCCATGGCCTCGGGCCCAGGGTCGACCTCCGACCCGGCGGCGCGGCCCGTCGTCGACCTGGGTAACTGGCTGCACTGGTTCGCCTTCGACGTGCTGGGCGAGGTGGCCTTCAGCCGCAGCTTCGGCTTCCTGGAGCAGGGCCGAGATGTCGACGGGGCCATCCACACCATCGATGAGATGCAGCGGTACAACGGCATCGTGGGCCAGGTGCCGTTCATGGACTACTTGGGCCGGAGGAACCCGCTGCGGAAGCTGATCCCGACCATGAACACCAAGAACGCGCTGATCACGCGCATGGCGCTGGAGGAGCTGGGCCGGAGGCGGCCCTTCGACAAGGAGAGCGAGGGCAGGTGGAGGGGTGGTGATGGGAGGCAGGACCTACTGGCCAGTCTGATCAAGGGTCACCTAAAGGACCCTCAGCGTTTTGGTGAGGGTGATGTCTTTGCCGTTGCTCATGGTGCCATGTAAGTCTCTTTTTTTTTCTTTCATTTCTTCTTTCTCTTTGTCTCCTCCAGATATTCGGAATATCTTGTTTTGTTTTTCTCAAAGTCTAAGGATCCCGCCTCCCTTCCCTCTTTCCCCCAATTGACCAATCTCCTGCAAAGCTTCGCCGGCTCCGACTCCACCGCCTCGACAATGCAGTCCTTCTTCTGGCACGTCCTCTCCGACCCCCGCGTCTACGCCCAGATCCAGCACGAGATGAAGCAGGCCGTGGTGGACGACACGATCCCGGCCAGCGGCAACATCTCGTGGAACGAGGCCCAGAACCTCCCTTACTTCCAGGCCTGCCTCAAGGAGGCGATGCGCGTGCGGCCTGCCGTCGGGCTCAACATCACGCGCGTCGTCCCGCCCGAGGGCGCCGAGCTCGACGGCCACTTCTTCCCCGGCGGCGTCACGGTCGCCGTGAATGGCTGGGTGCTGCACCGGGACCGTGCCACGTTTGGCGAGGACGCCGATGTCTTCAGGCCAGAAAGGTGGCTGGGTGATGCCGAGGCTGCCAGGAGGATGGAGAGGTATATGTTCCAAGTAAGTGGCAGCACACACACACACACACACACACACACATATATATCCCAAGCCTCCCCCCCCCCCCCGGATGAAGGGGGAAAAAATAATTAAAAAAAAAAAAAAAAAAAGGGAAACACCCTCCGCCCCCCCCACACCAGTTTGGCGGCGGCCGGGGGCCGCTGGGGGCGCGG
>JACWST010000100.1:18771-36373 GCA_014850475.1 Cryphonectria naterciae | reverse complement strand
AACAAAAAAACAAAAAAAAAAAAAAAAAATAAAAACCAAAACCCCCCCCCCCCCCCCCGGATGAAGGGGGAAAAAATAAAAAAAAAAAAAAAAAAAAAAGGAAAACAATCTCTGACACACCCAACACAGTTTGGCGGCGGCAGTCATCTCTGCATTGGCCGTAACCTGGCCCTGCTCGAGATCAACAAGGTCTGCCCGCGGCTGCTGCGCGATTTTGATTTTGAGCTGCTGCACCCGGGTCGAGAGCTCGAGGCGCACGCCACCTTCTTTGTTGTGCAGTCGGGTCTGGAGGTCTACATCTCGAAGAAGCAGTAGAAATTTCGAGAGACAACGGACGGGGGAAGACAGAGCCTCGTTACTGGATGATGTAGCTCTGCCCCAGGCCACACTTGGTGTCGAGAGAGAGTGTGTGTGTCTACTCCGGCAAATAGATTGGCTGTAGCATGAATACGTATCTCTTTATTTTGGATTAAAGAAGGCATCAGAGCATCTCTGTATTTGATCTCTCTTATCTTTGTTGACTCCGGACCACTCTTTGCCATTTTTGTTACACTCCCAAGTCGTCACAACACTTCAGGACACTTTTTTCGCATGCTGCAAAAAATAGTCATATTTGCATCATGTATTAATTCTGGGCCATGATACTTCCTAATCTATCTGGTTTCAAAGGGTTGAAGTGCAAGGGCATGTGTTACCCGAGCAAGAATTAGATTAATATCTTTTTACACCAGATTTTACAAACATCAAGTATTAAGAAGCCCCAAGAAGAAGGAGGGCTCCTCGCCCCTTTTTCCAACCACATTTTAAAAGGGTTGGCCATAGCAACCATAGGCCGATCCACCCGCCAACATGTACAGACAAACAGGCGCGCCTCCAGTGGAGCATGCCGAGCCCGAGATACAACCCCAGCCGGCACCGTGGGCGGTCGTGCAGTCCGAGTTGGAGGTGCACGAGTCGGCGTTCAGGCAGGAACCGCACAGGTTGCAGTAGGCGTTGCCGTCGACGTCCTGGGCGCAGGTGGAGTACGGGTAGGTGGAGTTGCAGCCCACGTAGGGGGTCACGATGTTGCTCACGTTGTAGGCGTTGTAGCCGGTACCACACTAGAGAAGAAGAGGTGTGTTAGTTTACAGGTCGTACGAAGAGACAAAGGGTTTCACTTACGAATTCAAACAGACCCGTGGCGGTGGGCGTGGCACTGGTCGAGGTCGAGGTCGATGTGGCCGTGGTGGAGGTTGTGCTGCTGACCGGGCACGAGCCGCCGGCGTCGTAGAACGTGTAGGGAGACGTGGAGTCGGCAATGTCACCACTGGACTCGACCGAGCTGCTGTACAGGATGCACACAGACAGGGTGTCGGCGTAGGCGAAGCTCAGGCAGGCCGAGTTGGCCGAGCACATGTTGTCGCAGGCGCCCCAGATGGTGACGCCGGCATAGTAGCCAATGTCGGCACCAGAGCCCCAGCCTGTGAAGCCCGTGCAGGTGGGTGTAGGCAGGGTGGTGGAGGTAGACGTAATAGTGCTGGTGTCGGTGCTGGTGGACGAGGCCGTGGTCGAGGTGCTCGAGGTGTAGGGGCACAGGCCGCCGGCGTCGTAGAAGGTGTTGCCGCTGCTGGCATCCGTCACGTCGCCGCTGTTCTCCACGGTGGTGCCGTACAGGACACAAGCGGGCGTCGAGGTCAGGGCGAAGCTCAGACAGGCCGAGTTGGCATTACACAGGGCCAGGCATCCGGCGTAGGTGGCCGAGTCGGCGTCAGCGTAGTAGCCGATGTTGGAGCCCGTGTCCCAGCCCACCCAGCCGCAGCTCGGCTGCACCACAGAGGTGGACGTGGCCGTGGAGCTGGCAGAGGTGGACGTGACCAGCGAGGTGATGGACGATGGGGTCGTGAAGGAGCTCGAGGCGTCAGTGCTGCTGCTGGATGAGGCATCTGAAGTGCTGGACGAGAAATCCGAAGTGCTCGAGGAGAAGTCCGAAGTGCTGGACGACGAGGCATCCGAGGTGCTAGACGAGAAGTCTGAAGAGCTGGAGGCAGATGAGCTGAAAGATGATGAGGTGCTGGAAGCCACATCTGAGGTGCTCGACGAGGCATCTGAAGTGCTAGACGCAGATGAGCTGAAAGACGAGGACGAGGTGCTCGAAGCCAGATCCGAAGAAGTGCTGGACGAGAAATCCGTGGAGCTGGAGGCGGCTGAGCTCGGGGTGGTGCTCGAAGCCTGGTCGGAGGAGCTCGAAGCCGACGAGCTCAGCGTGCTGGACGGCAGGTCGGACGAGCTGGAAGAGGACGAAGCCACAGATGAAGTGCTGGAGGGGACATCTGAGGAGCTAGACGCTGAAGAAGAGCTCGAAGACGAGGTAGACTGCTCGGCGGATGAAGAGCTAGACACCGTTGATGAGATGTCCTGGCTGCTGCTGCTGCTCGCTGCCTCGGAGCTCGTAGACACCGTGGAGCTGGAAGGCGACGGGGTAGAGAGCGAGGAAGACTGGACAGCCGCCGAAGAAGAGGACGACGGGGCTTCACTTGAGGAAGAGGAAGAAGGAGAAGGAGAAGGAGATGCAGTAGACGACTGCTGCTGACTGCTGCTTGCCGCAGAAGATGGTACGGAAGCAGTGGAGGAGGAAGGCGCGCTGCTGGACGGCAGCACGGATGATGAAGACTGGACTGTGGTAGAAGCCGACGCGCTGCTGGACGATGGGCTGCTGGAAGGAGCGACTGAGGAAGAGGAGACGACGGGAGAGACCGAAGATGAAGTCGAGGCCTTGCTGGTCGACGAGGAGATGGTCGAGGACTGGACCAGGCTAGAAGAGGAAGTCGTCGAGGCCTTGGAGGTAGAAGAAGTCGTCGAAGTCTTGATAGTAGAAGGAGTCGTGGAGGTCTTCGAGGAGGAAGACGTGGTGGAAGTCTTGGCAGAAGACGTAGTTGAGGTCTTTGAAGAAGAGGTTGTCGAAGTCTTGGGAGAAGTAGTCGAAGTCTTGGGAGAAGTAGTCGAAGTCTTGGGAGAAGTAGTCGAAGTCTTGGAAGTAGAAGAAGGGGTGCTGGACGTCTTTGAGCTCGAGGACGTCTTGCTGCTGCTGCTGGTCGTCTTGGCCGTGACGGTCTGTGTCGTGTACGCACGAGTCACCGTGGAGACGGGCACAGTCGTCGTGACGGTGATCGTCGTCGACTTGACACAGGCACCGTGGAAGGACGACACGCACGACTTGGTGGTTTGCTTTGAAGTCGAGTCTATAGGAGGGGGGGGGGGGTCAGCACTGGAGACTTCTCGATTGTTTTTATTGCCTTTTTTCCCCTTCCACCTTCATGGGGGATGGTGATGACTTACAGACTGTGGAAGTCGTGTACAGAGTAGTGAGTGTCGGGGCGGTGGTGAGCTTGGTTGATGTCGTCGAGGTCGTCGTCGAGGTCTTGGTGGCCCGCGCAGCGACGTACACCTCAACGGCGCTCGTCAGAGCGGCGAGGAGCTGAGCGATATTCATCTTGTCCGATTACCTCTTCGTCGTCTTCCTACAGCAGCACGCACTGAATGATACCTGCCTGGAATGCCTTCATAGTTGCAGGCCCTCAAGGGGCGGGGGTCGATTTAATACATAATCATGATATGCCCTACAACCCGCTTTTCTTCTACCTCCCTCCCTCCCCCCCGCCCGCCCCTCTTCTCCTCCCAAAAGATGGGTTTCCCCAAGGTTCAGCTCCCAAGCCCTCTTGCCCATCGCCGCTACGGGTGAGGAAATTAGATGTCAACCCGTCCATTGAGGCGTGGCACACGCCTAGGCCTCCTTCCAGGCCCCTCTTCAGCTGCCCTCCAGCCTGGGCGAGAACCGAACCCATCTTGCGGCTCGGCCGACACCAGAAAGAGAACGAGCCCAGCCAGCCCCAGCATAAAGGTAAGGACCCAGCACGGAAAGGGGAAAAGAAAGAGGGAGAAAAGAAAGAAAGGGAAAAAAAAATATATACCAAACTAAACCAGGAACCAAAAAACGTGGCGTCCAGAGGATGGATCCTGGCCTGGTGCTCTCCTAGTTTAGCCCCAGGCACACACAGGCGGGAGCTGACTCGTGGGCGTAGAAGAGGGCTCACTCTGGGCGCGTTGGGCGCGTTGGGCAGTACTAGTGTACCTCGTGTTTCCCACGCTATTGCCGCGGGTTCTAGGCTCTGGCACCAAAGCAAGTATTCCCACGCTTGTTCTAGTCCAGAACGACAGCTATACTAGTCTGCTGGGTCCAGCCGAGCACGCCGAGGCCCCAAAACCTACCTGTGCGTCGCGCCTTTTCAGGCCCTCTCTCAGATGGGCATTTCCCAAAAAAGAAAGAAGAGAAGCCTTTTTTTTTTTTCTTTCCTTCACAAATTTGCCAAGCCCACGACGAGCCGCGAGAGGCTTGAGCTGAGAGCGCCTCACCACCTTAGCATCACCTTAGCCTTCTTTTCAAAAATCTCGTAACACCTCGTCCTTACTTCGCTTTAATCACAGAAATGGGTCGATTATTGTATGACACACTTGTTCTCTTTGGCGACTGGACCAGCCTTAATAGTCTCTCTTTTTCGTTTCGAGTTGGGAAGGGGGGGGGGGGTGAGCGGGAGCTGATTTAGAACCATGCGGAACTTTTTCTGTCAGGTGGGCGGTACTTACCTGGAAACGACTTACAGGACATGATGTATTCCGAATGGGCTGGCTAGCAGTTGAAATTAAGAAACGAGTTATAGAAAAGCATATCAGAAAAGTGTATCGGGCATGTCTGCGGATATATAGGAGTTAAGCATAAGGAATCCTCCTCCTCCTCCTCCTCCTCCCAGGAAGCGAACAAAAGGAGAGTGGGAGTGGGACCCAAACCTTAGTGTCTAAGCATAAATACAATGGTTCATTCACATGATCGACTAATCGGTGGATCTTTCGCAATCGAGTGCAAGCCTCGAGTCCTCCATATTACGTATCACTTTTTTTTTTTTTTGGCACGAGTATTGTGGTTTTATCACATTTTTCAAGGCAAAGCTTACCAATTCAAATCTTCAGGGTAATGATGACTCAAAATTCTTTGAAAATCCAAACCTCAGACCCATGAATAAAAGGTATCTGAGGAGGGGACTGGATGACCTACCTCCTACTATTTCTTACCTACTTTCGGCGCGCAGGCCTGCTGCCGCCCACCATATCTTGGGAGGGTTCCGACCCAGCGGATCAGGCTCCAGAACCCTCCTGAGTCCTGCCCCCTCCCCCTGCGCTCCCCGTGCACGACCCACTCTGTGATATTTGCTTCACTCGCTCAGGAGCAGAAGCTCCATGTCCAGCGAGACGCGCATCACCTCCATGTCCCTGATCATCCTGTCGATCTCGGCCAAGTCACCCAGAGCCCTTTCAGACTCGTCAGGAGAGCCGAGGGTAGCCAGCTCCATCGCGATATTATAGATGGCCTTCCGCTTCTCCCGGGCGATCATGATCGTCTGGGCGATCTCGTCACACTGAGCCCGCATTTCGTTGGTCTTGGCGGCTTCAGGGGCCATTGTGAGCTCAGTGAGTTTAGGGTTTGTGATGTGTGTGGGTAAAGGTTAGTTTGTGTGTTGGGTTCACTTACTGCTTACCAGTTGAGTGTCAAGTGAGCAGATCGGACAGGAGTGTGCTAGTTGCAGTTGTCTCTGGGCATCAGTCTGCCATCCCGACTCTCAGGATACCGAGAGATTTATGTAGTTCTGGTGGCCCTCTGCTGTTCAATCGGTTGACATGAAACAACACAATGTTGTTCAAAATCTCTCAGCTCTTCGGCTCTTTCAACAAGGGATTGTGAGGCGAAACAATGGTATTGTTTCCTTTTCATCCACTCATTATCTATTGTTGATGAGCCTGGAAGCCTCTTTGTTGCTCTTTATGCCTTTCAAACGACTCATTGTAACATGGTTTTGGATACCTGACAACAGAAATAGATCTTGAAATAATAAACTCTCCAAGTATAGACAAAATCCTATATTCAAGACGAAGTAGACAAGTTTTTGGTTGTTTTCATCTCTCCAAGCACAGTACTGTAGTTCATCCCAGCCCCACTCCTTCCTAATCGGGAGCATCAGTGCAATTTCATCCAATCAATCGGCCCCCACACCGGCACTGTGGGGGATCTGCGACAGGATCCACCCAGTCCCGACGATTCGGTATCGCCCAGGCCGGTTTTCTCCAGCGCGCTGACACCCATTTCAAGCATAATATAGCATCACATATCAAATATCAGCCAACAAGGTTCCTATAGATCCACCCTTTTCGGAGAAGTTAATAACAATTTTTGTTTCCAACGTCCTCGACTTTGACTGCTACTTATCGTGCAATGAGAGCAAAAAGGAGGTGATTGATCGTATGGGGACAATGTCCATTTGATTCTCGAGGCTTCAGCTAAACTCTAAAAATGCAAACATATTACCATGCCCAATTATATCGTAGAGTACGAAAGGATACTGCCTTATTTTTCGTTCATTATTTTCGAGAAGGTTCTGGAGACCTGAATGATAGACCATCGCCGTCGACATCCGTCTTCTCCTCAACACGGGGACACCACGGTGCAGTGTCTCCGAACCGGTCAACAGTCAGACCAGCACGCCCTGGGTACCTTAGCCCAGCAGCCAGCTGCTTGTGATATGAGATATGACGGAGGCGCTCGGACTCGGCCGGGGTAAGATGGAGCTGTCATAACAACGTGTCAGCCAAAGAGGTTCCTGCTCCAAAGTTACCAACCGGGTACGGTTATGCTCACGTATATCTCGGCACCAATGACATGAATTAGCAGCGCCAGGAAGCCCGAGAGGCCCGAGGCAATCGACAAAGCGACGTTTATCTCGATCGGGAGACCGAAATAGTCTGCCACGACGAGAACTGTTTGGTCCAGGCTTTCCCCAGAGAAATACGCCGCGCAGCCGGGCCAGTTCTGCTCGATGACAGCAGCAGGCAGGACGCCATCGCTCATGATCTGGGCGCAGGGCCTCAGGGCGACATGGCCCTGCTTGCTAAGCACGCGGGCGGCGATCTGATGGATGACACGCATGGTTATGGTGCAGAATGCCTACTATGTGCATTAGCAAAGCCATGATCAAGACACCGGGCCGGGTTTGGGGGGGGGGGTTCGGTAGTTGGGGGCCGGCTTACCCAGGTCCAGGTCCTCAGCATCCACGACCGGTGCTGCTCGATCTGCAGGCTCCTGATATTGGCCATGGCCAGGGTAAGCCCTGTGATGATCATGGTGCTATGGATCAACACTATGGCCTGCCAAACCGGATCACCTCCAAACGAGCCCGGGAGGGCCATCAGGGCGCCGGCAATAGCGGCCCCCATGAGAAAGATGACTGCGTGCCCATTAATGCGGTGGAAGAGGACCCATCTCCGACGGATGATGGGTATGAACTGAAAGAACAGCAGGATACAGCACGGGATGATGCTGTACAAGTGTAGCATCATGCCGATCTGCTCCTGGCCGCCGTTCAGGAAATAATAGCACTCGCCGGGTGCGGCATGATGGTCCCTGGAGAGGTGGTTCCGTCTGCAGAAGACCCCAAAGTAGTCAAGGAACCCCACGCGGCTGAACGCAAAGACCAAGCTGCCAACGGCGAAGATACACCATAGAAGGAAGTTGTAACCCTTCTGAAAACCGGTCAGTCGGTACAGCTCTCGCCGGAAAGAGACCAAGGGGCCCTGAGGGGATGTGAGGGCCGTGAGTACGGCAGGCATGGCTGTTCAGTATAGACAGGGGATGTTGCGTGAAAGTCAGATAGCCGTTTCGTGTCAGTCCCGAGACGGATAACTTTGGGGCACGATGGGAATTTAAGAAAGCTGAACAAGAGTCGGCGATGCCAGATTCAAAGATGGCCATCAAAGAAGAGGTGTGTAAGTCGCTTAGGAAGCGAATGTCTCGGTCTGATGGAGCGCCAGTTGGGAGTTGATCGCTGATTTATAGAAAGAGCCAGGACGCCGACCTCGTCCGAAGGCGAGAGTCATCTTCTATAAGATCTACTCAATGTCTGATAGTTCAGCGACATGGCCTCGGTCAGAGAGAGTTCACAGGAATGGTCTTCTTCTTGTTGTGGTTGTTGTGGCGTGATTGATTGGGAAACCTCCGCTGCCGCCTCCGCAAAGAGTTGTGTCTCGGCCGTAGAGCGAGATATTGACACCCAGTGTAGGCGTGGCGGAGCAGCAAGGGCGAGGCAGACAGCCGCCTGCAGGGCAATGGTTCGTGGAAGGTGAGCCTCGAAGACCCTGCCTCGGCGCCGGGCGCGTACATCATGCGATTATCATAAGTAAAGCCCAGCACAAACCGGGTGGTGGATGGATGATAAATGGAACCGACGAGATTGTAGAGAGGGACTCTGCCGGTCTCAGCTACCTCGAGAAAGTCCACAGCCGTGTGAAGAAGGACCCTTCGCCATCGTCGCCATCGTTGTCGCCGCCGCCCCGACTTGCCCACCCCCATGCTGCCAGATACCGACAGCTACACTGTGCGCGCCCAGGGCTGCGGCTCCCGAACCAGGCGTCTTCCTGGCGTCTGCCTGGGTGGTCACGCAAAGGCCCTTAGAGGCTGCAGTGGCCATGTTCAGGTCGCAGATCTTGGCGTCGAACCCTGCGCATATTGCGTGTCTCGGGTGAGACAGGCATTTCGGGAAGCTCGCGTACGGCTCATTACTGCGAGCCTTCCTATCCCGAAGGGACGCGAGAAAAGGCTCGGGTAAGACATTGACGTCCAAATATGGCGATCAGGGTACCAAAGTCCGGGAGCTGTGATGGGCTGACCAGGTCGATTGGTGTAATACCTCGCGTAAAAGTGCTCAAGTGCAGTCGTTGCTATCGTCGAGAGGGCGCCGTTGGGCCACGCTGCCTTGCCATCTCCATTGCCATGGTACATCGAGGACGCGCGCAGCCGAGGTATTTACTTATGCATTCGCCGCCTCGTCAGTTGGCTGGGGGTGAGACCGTAGCTACAGCAGGCCTGCCCAAAGGCAGGCCTGCATCCATGGCCAAATTGTTGCAGGAGAGAGCCCTAAAGATTGACCAGCTGAGAAGGATGCTAACATGTTGGTACTTGGATCGTCAACCATGGTTTTCCCTGAACTGCTAATGTGCTAGTGGAGACTTCCTTCCATGTTGAGGAATGTTGGAAAAGGTGACTAAGCAGGATCGACGTCACGCCCGGCCCAAGTGTGCTAGGTTCAAGGATTCTCTTTGCAGTCTTTTGATATCTCTTTACTTTTGATCCAATTGGCAATTGAAGAAGGGCCGAGTGGGACAAGATGCATCTCGGTTTTTTCTCTCTCTTTTCGAATCCCCCGCACCCCAGACGAACACTTGACTAGTTTGTAAATCCTTCTCTCACCTATGACGATTGGCGATGGAACGATACGTGTCTCTCTTGGGACCAGCACTTTTTCAGCTGCCGGATGTTGATCCCCCTAATCTTACCAGTACCAACGCTGCAGCTGTCAGGGCCCCTGCTCGAGTCGCAGACCCTTGAAGAACTACTGCCACAAGTAGAGTTCGAGCCCCCCTCGTGCTGCCGCCACTACTTCCTCCTCCTCCACCCTCCTTTTTTTCCCTTCTTTTCTTACCAAACAGTTTGTCGCAGCGGGCTGAATCTCGTCAACGTTGCTGCCTTGGACTTTCCCCTCCTTCAAGTCGAGAGCGGCCTCGGCATGTATATATACTCTCCTGGTTCCAAGCTTTGGTTGCGATCCGAGTCCCCTTCCTGCCGCCTCCCAATCATCCAGTCACGATGACATCCCAGGACAGTGACGAGCAGGCGCGCCTGGCACCTGCACTTCAGATCACGACGCGAGACTTTGCCGCCCCCTTGACGCAGGCCGTCACCGACACCGCTGTCCCGACATCCACAGCTACAGTCACTACTCCAGATCACCAGCCTTATCACGCCCACTTTGCAGATGACCCCGCCGCCGGCGCTGGTCCGACCCTGAGTCCGCCCATGTCAGCAGCTTCGCAGCGTCCCACCAGATCAGACACTGCCCTCCCCCAGGGCCGTACCGCTCCATACCCCGGCAGTCCGATCCGACGTCGAGTTACACGAGCAAACACCTTTAAGAGCATTGAGGACTTCAGCGAGTTCGAGACGCCCCGGCGTGGCTGGCAGCCCGGAGCAGAGCCTGGTCTCGACCCCTACAAGACGGATGGTGGTCACGCCTCGCTGCTCAACCTTTCGGCAACCTGCGAGATCACGGTCGTCGACTTCTCGCACGACGATATCGACGTCAAGTCCCTGAACAACGAGACTCTGGACCCCTTCTTGAGGGAACCTCAGCCAGAATGGGCCAGGTGCCGGTGGATCAACGTCAACGGTCTGAGCTGGGATGTCATTGCGACCCTGGGAAAACACAAGAGGCTGCACAAGCTCTCTATCGAAGATATCATGAACACAAGAAATAGAACCAAGACGGACTGGTACGCGAACCATGCCTTCGTCATCTTCACCATGCTGAAGCTCGCCCATGTGTGCGATCAGACCTCAAGCGACGACGACTCGGATGCAGACTCGGACGCCAGAAGCCAAAGCGGTAGGAGCGTGCGCAGCAAGAAAAGCTCACGCATCACCAAGAGCATCTCGAAATCTCTTAGATCCATATTTGGAATGTCCCGGCAGCCAAAGCGGCCCCAGTTGGCGGAGAAGGCCATGGAGAACGGGCTCGAAACCCTGCAGCACCTCAAGTCCTACGAGACTGGCCTCTCCGAGGCATCTGGAGAGACCCTCGAAAGGACGCTGCAGCGATACCAGGCTGGACCCAACGAGGCCAAGATTGAGTATTTCGAGAAGCATTCAGCCCTGGCACCGCACCAGCTCGGCGTCATAGCAGAACAGGTCTCCTTGTTCATCACCAACGACAACACCATCATCTCTTTCTTCGAGCTCTCCGCAGACGTGGTGGAGAAGCCAATCCTCAAGCGCTTGTATACCAATGACACTGTTCTCCGGCAGTCCTGCGACGCAAGCATGTAAGTTGTTCCTCCCCGAGTTCGGCAGGAGGGTTTCTAACCCTTGAGCAGGGTCGGCCAAGCCATCATAGACGCAGCCATTGATCTAGCCATCCCCGTGGCTTCGGTGTACGCCGATGTGATTGGCGACCTCGAGCTTGACGTCCTCACACGGCCAGACGTCACTCACACAAAGAAGCTATACATTGTTATCAACGAGATCAACAAGGTTCTGGCCATCATCAACCCCGTTGTCAACCTGATCAATGCGTTACGAGACCATAAATCAGAACTGTCGCAAGAGTCGGCCGCACTGCACCTGCAAGATCCCGCGCGGGGCGTCATCATCACCCCAATGACACATACATATCTTGGAGATGTTCTGGACCACTGTGTTCTTATCACCGAGTCCCTGAACAGCATCAAATCTCAAGCCGACGGGCTGATTGACCTCATCTTCAACACGATCTCGGCTTACCAGAACGAGTCGATGAAGCAGCTCACACTAGCAACCATCTTCTTCCTCCCCCTGACCTTCTTGACTGGATATTTCGGCCAGAACTTTCAGCCATTCGATGATCTCGACAGAGGCATTTTGTTCTTGTGAGTGATACTAGTCCGCAGCAATCTCTGGAGGCGGACAAGACTAACCCTTTCCACAGCTGGAAGATCGCCGTGCCCATGTCGTTCGCCACAGTGCTCGTATTGATGCGGCATATCATCTGGGATGGGCTGAAGAACTTCATGCAGCGACGCCATATCCTGCGGGCAAGGAAAACTAGGCGCAAGGCAAACAAGAAGAAGCGGCTTTAAGCGCCCTGGGGATCCATTTTCCATGGTGGGTGGATCATGGGAAGTTGAGTTGGCGAACAGCATCGGATACCCGAAGGAACCCTTACAATCTCCCTGCTTTGCTGTTTATGACCGACGACGGCCTTTTTTGTCCACATAATAGATATTATAGATCCGACTAATACCTTGACATAACTAACATCCATGAAGCCAAACTAATTTGGGCCACCGCGTCCGGCATCGGCATGGCCCGGATCACTTCACGCCGAACTTATCTGCTATTTCTTTTCTTCATTTACGTGTTTCTCGGGGACCACAGTCACATGTGCGCGGTGAGACATCATCTGGGTCTATCGTGTGTTACTGTTTATTTACGCGGACTCGCACAGCTGGCCACACACGCGTGTACGCATGTAATACGACCACCTCTGCTTCATGCAGGTCGGCTGTACGCTCTGAATTAGTGAGGCACGTGGTCCATTCCGTCGCTTTTTGTTTGGTTGTGTGTATGGGGCAAGGGAAATGGGTGGCACAAATATTCATAGATGATAAGAAAAGATGAGGTTGACGACTTCAAGAGAGAAGGTGGGGGGGGGGGGGAGGTTGCAGGGAAGTAAGCGGATCGGAGTCTGTCTGTACCTCTATAGAGCTCGGGGAAAGATGGGCATCTGGTAAGGCACACGGCAGAGATCCCTTCAGCGCTTATCATATTTCGCTTCGACCTCACAAGGCCGCCACGCCAACACCCACGCATCAGGCTTCGACGGATGGAATGGGTCACGTCCCAGGGCAGCAGACGTGCGTCACACAACGGCGCCAACGAGAGCAAATGCGGACTCCTGCCCGAGGGCCGGCGAACCTGCGCGCACCCAAGTCGACTTAGATAGTGCAGGATATCAAGACCTCTTCCCAAGAGCAACAGAAAACCACCAAATCTGCTTCGCCAAGCCCTCTGGGCGAGCAGGTTCTGTACTAACAGTAGGACCTTGTAAGATGTCTCAGATCTTCCCAACGAGCCGCTCGACACACCCACGGGTGGTCTAGGAGGGAGAGAGCCGAGTGAAGGGAGTGAGTTGGAATGGGACGGGCAACAGTGCTCGTGGCTTTGACGCCTTTGCTCTCGTAGTGGAACCCATATAGGATGCCTCTCATTTTTGATATTTTTCTCCTTCGGGTCTGCGTTATCCCGGGTGGCCCATCTCTACAAAGAACTTCGGCCTGCCTAGCTCACCGGCATGAATTCTTTTTCATGAGGCACATCGTCAAAGACACACCGTAACATGTTTTCGTGGATGCACTTCCGTGAGGTTGGCTTCTATAGAACCCTATAGACCACGCAACTATTTCTAGACAACTGGGGTTGAGACATATGTATCTACAGCAAACGCAAACGTAAAGTTGAGCCTCTAGGAAGCCATGTAAAGCTCAAACTTCTTCTCAAAGTTCGTAAGCACAGGCAGTTCTTCAAGAAGACTCCTTTACCAATGTCGTATCCATGGCTAAAGCAAGAAACCAGCTTGCTCGACAAGATAACCCACGACGCTGAGCCTGCTTCTCCATCTAGTCTCCTCAGCCTAGCTGGCCTTCATATTGAAGTCCACCTCATGATATATATCTACCATTCAATCCCAATCAACTCCTTCGGCCTGCCGCCAATCTTATTATACAACTTGGACCTCGGCATCATCTTGTCCAGCGCATCTTTGGCGGCGTCAAATGCAGAGTCCAACGACTATTCAGTTTGATTAGACCAGATCAAGACAGATTACGCTGATAATTGGTGGAAATCGGGTGCTGAGAAGGTAATTCAACTTACGATTCGCTTGCTGTCTCTGGAGTGGACCGAATCCCATGACTTGCGGCGTGACCTCATCGTGGGCTTGCGGTCAGATGCCACGAGCGGCTCTGAGATGATGTCCTCGAACATGTCCCTCTCTTCGAATGATGATGGGGAGTCGGGACAGATGGCGCCATAGCCCTGGAAAATCGGTGTTAGTTGATGTCTGAATGAGGTCTGTATCCTTTTCTCTCTCTCTCTCTCTGTGTGTGTGTGTCTTTGCTCTGGCCGCCAGCAACTTACGGGATATGCGTCCGCATTGGGTGACTTTGAAGGAGCGTTACCCATTGTATTGATAAAAGGGAGGAGATGCCGTACTCCGATCAGATTATCTGTTCTTTTAAAATACTGAATCGAGGACCTGCCTCTTGTTTACAAGAAGAAGAAGAGAAAGAAAAGAAATGACAAGGATAAATAGTCAACTGCGAGAATGGGCTATCAAGTCAAGTCGCCCAGTCCGCCGATGGGGGGGGGGGGGGAATCCAAAGTATTTCAATGGTTTTGCGGTGGCCAGGAAAAAAGGTCGAAACTTGGCGGCATAGAAACTGACCCAAACAGATTCAGACTTTTCAGGCAGGGAGTTTCAGTGTGTTTTAATGTTCTCGCCCCCCCATCTTATGCCAGAGACCTCGGGGACCCCCCCCTCCCCCCAATGTACTATAAATGAATTATCCATTTGCCCAGCTGCATCTCAAAGGGCGTATGATTTCGTACGACGGTGTCCGCAAGGCGGCTAGCAAAAGTGAACGAATGATCCGACGAACCAGAAGAAAAAGCTTCCCAAGACCTTTTTTTCTTTTTGACTGTTCCATGTTTCAAGGAACTGTCGAGTTCTGTGGGCTCTCATGGGTGGGCCGGGTTGATGGCGACCCTGGCGCCGGCCGCTCAGCCTCACCACAGCGGTGGACGACATCCATAGAATACCCCGTGTACAGGGGGTCGGCGCGGTTGGCGGTGATCCTTGATTGGTTGGTCTGGTGAAGATGGCTGTCAGCCGTGAGTTTTCGGTTGACGGTCAGCGGCTGGGGGAGGGGGGGGTCCGTGGGAGCCTGCGTTGCCTGGTATTACATACAGCATGATGCTAAACTTTTGGTTGTGCCGCTCGAGAGTCAAACCATCATTCTGTCTGTGGCTTTCAGTCTGTGTTGCACAAAAGAGTGCAAAAGAAGGACCCGGGAGCCCTTTTGATTCTAAGGTCTTAGGACTCCGGAACTACTACTATTAATGATTATGTTAATGGTAAGAATTATGTCAAGCTCTCTGGTCCATATGTACTTACTTGGGCACAGTCAAATTACACAGAAGTCGTCTCAAACAAAGCTGCCCACCATTACACCACATCACACCACTTACAGCTAAGAGTGACTGCCCCTCTTCATCTTCAGTGATAGACTGAGAAAAGGATTTCGATCCATTAAACTAAACAATCACACAATTTGCGTGCGAGAGCACACACACTGAGTCCCAAAGCCATCCTGGCTTCAAGAAGCTGGCATCTCACCTCCCCTTTCTCATATGCCCAATTCGCCAATATGCAACAGCACTTGAGATTCAGGCATCGAAACGAACGCAATCTCGAAATCATATGCTGCTTCCAAATTAAGACGCTTTCTCGAGACAAGCTATACTAGTAATGTGACAGAATTCCCTATTGTGCACCAAAAGTACCAATTGTTCCTGGATCGGCCTAGGTGAAAAGAATGTGAACAATGGCACACACGAGAATCTATACTCGAAACTGAACCGGGCCAGGCCGTAGTACGGTTTAGTGAGAAGCCATCGATAGTATTGTAGTACAGGCGCACCTGAACCAGGCAATATATACAAACTAATAGTATCCGCGATATTGATCTATGTATGTTCTTGAGAAACGTCTGTCTGTTGTCACTTTCAACCTGTCTCTCAACATTCACCCACCCACCCACCTGTGGGTTTCACTGGGCTCACTTATCTCCCCCAAGGTTTGCTCAGGGCTTCCCTCTCAACCACCCAAAATGCTGTCCATCTTGTTATACAGTCCCATCACATACGGGACAATCGCCCTCGCCTTCGCCCTGTGCTATGCTCTGTACCGAGCTGCCCTTCCCAAACCCCTCGCCGGCATCCCCCACCACAAGGCGTCCACCACCCGGCTCCTGGGAGACATACCACCCATGATAGAATTCACAAAGAGTGGAAACGGCACCTTCACCGAGTGGATGGCAAGGCAGAGCGCCGAGCTCAGCTCGCCCGTGTACCAGCTCTTCCTCAAACCGTTCTGCAGGCCGGCCGTGTTTGTCACGGATCCGCGAGAGGCGCAGGATGTGCTTCTCCGACGGACCGGAAAGGATTTTGACCGGTCCAAGTTCTTCAAGAGTAAGTCTAGTATTTAGTAGTAGTACCTTGCAGATATGAATCATGAGAGAGAAACGAGACTAACGATGATAACTCCGTTCCTTTCCCCCTTTTCTCGCCAGATGCCTTTGTCGGGACGATGCCGAACCATCATATTGTTCAGTCTACAAATCAAAAGTTTCGAGCAGGTCGTCGTATTCTTCAAGATACGATGGCGAGCGGGTTCCTGAATAGTGTGAGTGTCTTTACCTCAAACTCTCGTCTATCTTGCACCCCCCCCCCCCCTTTCCCTTAATATTCCCATGTTCTGGTTACCTCGTGAATAACAATCCGAAATTTCTAGGTTGCTGCTCCTTGTCTCCACAAGCACACACTCTACCTCATGGAATTATGGAGGGTCAAGAACCAGGCCGGTGCAGGCCATGCCTTCTTGGCCGCCGAGGATATCAGCCATATGGCACTCGACTCCAGTAAGCTACTTCCCATTCCCTCCTCCTCCTCCTCCTCCTCCTCCTCCTTTTTGCAAAGAACCACCCACCACCACCACAGACTAACCCCCAGTCTCTTCTCCTCCTCCTCAGTCTGGGACGTAGCATTCGGCAGCGAGCTCAACACCCTCCCCGAAGAAACCAACTTCCTCAAAACCCACCACGCAGACCTCCCCAGCTCCCGCCCCCTCCACGACGACGACCCCATCACCCTCCCCAAGCCAGCCTATAACGTGAACGTCCGCTCCATGCTCATCATCACCGACGGCCTCGACATGGCCGCCACCTCGCCCTTCCCGCGCCAGAGCCACTGGCTGCTCCGCCAGACCCCGCGCTACCGCCGCGCCCGCGCCTACAAGACCCGCCTCATCCAGGAGCGCATCGCGGACGCCAAGCGCAGGTTGGTGGTGGCGGCGGCGGTAAACGAGGACGACGACGACGGCGGCGAAGATGGCGACAGTAGAGCCACAGCAGCAACGTCAGGCACCAAAGGAGGCGAGTTCGCAGGCATCACCTGCGCGACCGACCACCTCGTCCGCCGCGAGACCCTAGCCGCCGCCAGAGAGAACCGCCCCCCCGCCTACGACAGCCCCGAGGCCAAGGACGAGCTGTTTGGGTTCCTGATCGGCGGCCACGACACGACCGCCACGACCATGATGTGGGCCGTCAAGTTCCTGGCCGACCACCCGCGCGTGCAGACCAGGCTGCGGGACCAGCTGCGCCGACACATGACCCCCCAGGCGGCGGGCTCGGGCTGCTCCTCTTCTTCTTCGTTGGCGCACAACAGCCCGGCCCCCCCAACCGCCGAGGCCATCACCTCGGCCCAGATCCCCTACCTCGACGCCGTCGTCGAGGAGATCTTTCGGTGCGCGGGCACGGCGGCGTCGGCGGTGCGGCAGGCCACGCGCGACACGCAGCTGCTGGGCTACGCGATCCCCAAGGGCACAGATGTGTACTTTATGTCCAACGGGCCCGGGTATATCTTGCCCAACACGCTGAACGAGGTGATCACGGAGGAGCAGCGCTCGTCGTCGTTGCGGGCGGCCAAGGGCAGGATGCAGTGGCGGCAGTGGGATGCGGAGGATATTGGCGTCTTTAAGCCTGAGAGGTGGCTCAGGAGAAGGAGGGAAAAAGGGAAGAAGAAGAAGGAGAAAGAGAAGGAGGAGGAGAAAGATAAAGAGGGGAAGGAGAAGGTGGTAGTGGCTAAGTAACTCGACGT
>JACWST010000100.1:0-17500 GCA_014850475.1 Cryphonectria naterciae | reverse complement strand
AGGGGGGGCTGCTGACGCGCCGCCACCACCGCCTCCCTTGCGCCGGGAGGGCGGCGGCACCGGCGGAGGAGGTGTGCGGCTGCTGTCGGCCAGTGGTACGGGTGTGTGCCTGGCGGAGGCGAGGGAGCCCGCCATGATGGCGTTGGAGAGGGAGTCCAGGGTGAGCTGGGAAGAGCCTGTGGCGCTGCGACGCATAGGAGGCGCGGGAGGCTGAGCGGATCGGGGCCGATCTGGGGCGAGCAGCGTCGTCGTCGTCGTCGTCGGTATGGCTGCATGAGGCAAAGGCTGCCGTCCACCACCAGCAGCAGCAGCAGCAGCAGTACGCAGTGAATCTGTCTCGTCGCGCGTAGGCTCCGAAGACGCAGAGACAAAGGAATCGTTGGACGATCTCGAGCTGGCAGTGGACGGCCTCGCGTCCGCCGTGCCTTCCCCAGTCGTCATCACCATCCTGGATTCCTCCTGTCCATCGGTGTACGCCGCCCTGGGTGGGTGTCGTCGTCGCGGCGCATCCTGCTTCCTCAGCCTGAGGGGCACAGGCACCTGCTCTGGAACCTCCACGCTCTTTCGAGGGCCTGGCCGCTGCTGGCGGTCCCTGACTGGTGTGGAGGGGGTGGTTGGGGTTGGGCTTGGACGGCCTGATGTGCCTCGCATGATCTTCTGGTTCTCCTCACCGGCCCCAGATGGTGGCGCTGCTGGGCGGCTCTGGTCTTTGCTGGGCTCTGCGCCTTGAGGTCTGGGAACCTTGGGTTTCGCCTTTGACCTCGCCCTTGGCGCAGCATTGCTCCTCCCATTATCAACATCGTCATCATTGATGGGTGTAACCGCCTCTAGTTTCGCCTCCAATTGCGGCTTCCTCTCTGGTCTCCTAGGTGTTGGGGAAACAATCTCGGTGTGGGCTTTCCTCAAGGCTGTTGCTGCTGCTGCTGGCGGCGGCGGCGGCGGTGGTGAGGGTGTCTGCTCTCTTGGTTGAGCCTTGGGCTTAGGCTTTGGTTTCGGACTTGGCTTCGGCCTGGACCTCGACACGGACTCGGCCTCCTCCGAGATGAATTCGCGGTCCCCCTTCCTCCTAAGCCTCCTTTCAGGTCCCGCAGGAGCAGGAGGAGGTTCCTGAGATTGTGATGTCGGCCTCTCCCGGACAGACTTCCTCGGGCTGTTCTTCACAGGGTCCATAGTCCCCTCCATCCTGTTCTCGAACATAGAGATCAGCGAGGTCGTCGGTGGCAGGGACGCTGTGTCGGTGCGATCATCGGCGCTCTTGGTTGGCGAAGCTGACCCCGAGCCGCCCCTCCGGCCCGTAGTGCCCCTCTGCACCTCCAGCGGCTCCCGCAGGGGCGATCTCCTCGCAGCGCTCACACCTCCAGCGCCACCGCCACCACCCTCCGCCGCCGCCGCCACCGTGGTGCCGTGGGCAGGACTAGCGCTCCGGCTGGCCGCCAGCGTCGCCGCAATGAAGCTCGCACTCTTTCGGACCGTGGCCGCCTTGGCCGCAGCTGCAGGGGACAGGCCCAGATGGCCCCCGCCACTGCCCCGATCCGGATCCCCTGCCGCCGCCGCCGCCGCCGCCGGCGTCGCTGCTGCCGAGGAAGGGCTGAGGAACAGCGCCTGTCGCTCCCTCTCCCTCTCCCTCTCCGCCGCGTCGCCTGCGTACGAGGAGCTCCCGCCCGTGGTCTGCCGGCTGACCCACCCACCACCACCACCACCACCACCACCACCACCACCGCCAACGCTGCTGTTCCCCGTGGCGTGTCTCTGTATGCCGCCGCTGCTGTCCGCCTGATCCCTCTGTTTCTGAAAAGCCAGTGAGGCACCCCTGCGCGCTGCCTCCTGGGGCGTCAGGCGGTGGTGCGGGCCACCACCACCACCGTGCTCATCGCTGCTGGCATCGGTAGGGTGGTGCAAGCGTGGGCGGCTCGTGTTGGAGGGGGAGGAAGAGGAGGAGGACGAGGAGTTGAGGGCGTTCATGGCCCGTTGTCGCTGTCTGTCTCCTGCCGGGGGGGGGGGAGGAGGAGAGAAGGCGAAGGAGGAGGCGGAGGAAGAAGCAGTTTCGATCAGGTCAAGGGAAACCAGTGGATGCTGCTAGGGAAGGACATCGAAAGGGTGGTTTCGGAAGGGAGGTGGATGACATTGCATTGGAAAGGCAGGCTGGATTTGTTTTTATTACTGCAGCAGCTGTCGACACGTCGTCATGGCGAGACGGAGGGGGGATCGAAGAGGGCCTGTGCATGGAGAATGGATCTGGATGTAGTAGTAGTAGTAGTAAGTAGTAGGGCTGCGGGTCGGTCGGTCTCGGTCTGGTTGTCGAGTAGAGAAAGAGAGAGAGAGAGAGGGAGACAGAGAGACAGAGGTGAATTTAAAATGGGGAGAGGGGGGGGGGGAGTTGGAAAGGGTCACGAGCCTCTTTCCTCCGCCGTCCGTCGATTGAATGGAAGAAAAATAAAAATGATGGCCTCTATTGTTGAATGCTCCGCCAGCAGTGATCGTGTGGGATACAGACAGGAAGAAGAAGAGGAGAAGAAGAAAAAAACAGAAAGATAAAATACCAAAACAAAAGAATGAAAACAAATCAATACCGGATGCTTGCGAACAAGCCAATGGAAGGGCAAAAAGGGGTTCAAGGGTCATCAATCAAGTCAGGTACATAGTCCTACTGTACAATACGTACTTTAATACTCAAAACCCCTTCTTCCGCAGTGCCTAAGTTAAGTACTGTAGGTACTGTACTGCTGGGTGATGTAGTAGTATCTGTATGCCCCTCTTCTCTCCCCCCCCCTCCCCCCTGGTACACACACTAGACCCCCCGTCTCTAGGGGACTTGCTTTGGGGGGTCGCACCGCCTGAGACCGCCTGACAGGGCTGGGAACAGCCCTAACGGAAAAGTCTCCGCGCCTGCTGAATGTAGCCTACTTGAGCACGCCTAAGCTAGGGAAAAGCCGCAAACGACCCCGCCAGACCAACCAACTGATGATTGACATTTTGACTCCCTCTCTCAAGTATATGAAACAAAGAGACATGTACAGGATACCAATGCTGTGTATTTTCAAGGTACAGGCAACAGCCATAAAACATACACTCAATCAGGTCATCATCATCATCTGATTATGGCCTCCTTTTTTTTCCTTCTTTTTTTTCTCTCCCCTTCTTCCCCTGAGCGCACAGCTTTCTTTAACCGCTGCTGTTGCTTTTGTGTGTTGCGGGGCGGCCATCATCAACAAATCATAATAAGTCAGACCTTCGAACAGTCCGTCCATCTGCAGAGTCCGAGAGAGAGAGAGAGGGATGAAGAAATGAAGAGAAAACAGAAAAATTCAACAAATCCTTGAGAAACGCCAGTGCGCTTGTTCCCCCGACTCCCAAGGGAAAGAAAAGATATAGTTCCCACCCCAGATTTCCTTGGCTCCTGCGTCCATCCCATCCATCCCCATTCCATTGTGTTCTCTCTCTCTCTCTCTTTCTTAATGTCTCTCGATAGCCCAACCCGTTCGTAATAATATTGGGAATGCGTATCTCTCAATCCTCTCATCCTCTCTGCCTCTAGACCACCGCGGGCCCTTCCGTCCCTTCACAACTGCCAGTAGCACAAAGTAGCGGCGGGCCTGAAATATGACAAGTCAAGAGACTAGGACCCCATCCGAAGGAACGCTTTCTAGGCGGAACAAAAGACTCACACCAGCCCAGCCCAGCCCAGCCAGATACGAGAATCGAAGAAGAAAAAAAAAATCATCTCATAGCAAAGCACGACAAGGTACTAGGCCGCGGCGAGGAGGGAGGGAGGGACGGAGGGGGTTTGTTCATCATCATCCTCATCATCATCAACATGGTCATGAACGTGATCGGCGGACCCTTTTTGCCCCCTAATAGCCAGCATCCTCGTCCGTCCACTCGCTGCCCGAGAAGATGCGGTTGCCGTCCTCGTCGACCATCACCTGCGGCTGCTGCGCGGGCGGGATGCCGCGCAGCCTCTTGCCCTGCTGGCTGCCCGAGCTGAAGTGCGAGTACGGCTCGCTCGGGACATAGCTGGGCCCCGATCTCGACGGGCGGATCTTGGCAAAGTACACCTCCCCCGCGTCGTCGTCCTCTGGCTCCGAGGCGTCGTCGTACGTCTCCCAGTTCTCTGATCCCGTGATGACCGTCCCGTTGGAGTTGGTAGATCCGTTCGAGATCTGCCGGATCTGCGAAGGGATGCCGCGCTGCGCCTGGGCGAACGACTGGGCGAATCGCTGGTGCTGCCGTGGGCTGTCGTCGTCGTAGCGGAGCGAGCCCCTGCCCGGGTAGTCGCGGAAGTCATGGTGTGAGCTGGGCCGCTCGTACTCGGCGCTGTGGTGGTGCATAGGACGCTCGTACTCGTCGCTGTGCTGCTGCTGCTGCTGCTGCTGCTGCTGCCTGGGCCGGTCGTCGTAGACAGCCTCAGGGCTGGTCTGGCGGATGGGGCTCGATCCCAGATCGGTGTGGCGGTAGTGGCTGGCCGGCGCGTCCAGCTCTGGCACCGAGTGCAGGTCTCGCATCTTGGGCGGTGGGGCGCGCAGCAGCGGGACCGCAGCACCGCGCCGCAGAGGGTCGGGCTTCTCCAGCTCCTGACCGAGCCTGCTGCTTGCCTCGTTGACGTGCTTCAGGTTGGAGAGCGGGGCGCGGGCCGGGATCTTGGACGGGCTGGTTGTTGTTGTCGACTTGGTCGGGCTGCCCTTGGTCGGGCTGCCCCTCGGCGTGATGACCATCTGCGGGGGCTGGCCCCGTTTGGTGGGGAGGGAGTTGAAGGTGGCAGAGGTAGGGGTCTTTGCGCCGGCGCGGCTGGGCGCCTGGGACCTGGTGGTGCTGACGACGCTGTTGGAGCGGCTGACGGGTGGTGGTGCCGACCTCGGCGCCGTGTTCGGCCGAGAGGGCATCGACGTGTTGGCGGGCGTCCGTGATCGAGGGCCAGGGGCGGCCGGCCTGTCCTGTTGCTCCTCGATGGTGTCCAGGTACCTCTCGCCGTGCACAAAGAAGGGCCGGCCCCACTCGTCCTCCCACTGCTCCAGGGCCTTGCGCAGCTCCGCCGTCACCTTGGGCAGCTCCTTGGCGATCCTCTTCCTCATCTTCTCCTCCCGCAGCAGCTTGCCGGGGTCGCGCTTCTCGCCCTTCTGGCCCTTGCCCAGCAGCCGGGAGGCGTCCTGGCTCGAGGCCGCCAGCTCGTCCCGCTCGGCGATCAAGGTGCGGTGCCTGTCGACCAGGGCCAGGGTCGGGGCGCGCTGCTCCCGCAGCGTCTCGAGCCTCTCGATCTCCTGCTCGTGGGCCTCGAGGAGGGCGTCGCTGTGCACGTCGGAGAAGGCAGGCGTGAACTCGAGCATCTCGTCCTCGGAGAAGTACAGGGCGTCCCACAGCTCCTGGAGCTTGCAGCGCGCGTCCTCGACAAACAGGTGCAGGTTCTGGCGCTTGAGGTCGTCGAGGCGGGCCAGCTCGTCGTCAAACTCGTTGATCTGTCGGATGCCGCAGCCACGGTTGGCGTTCAGGAACGCCTTGCGGCCCTGCTCCTCCACGCCGAGCTTCTCCCAGAGGGCCTCGACGGCGTCCCTGAGGTCGCGCAGGCGCTTCTCCCTGCTCTTCTTTTCGTTCTCCAGCTTGTCCCGCCTGGCGCGGAGGCGGGCCATGTCCTCCTCGTGGAGGCCGAGCTGTTCTGGGGCGTCACGGTAGTTCTTGACGATGGCGGCGTCGGTCTGCACCTGCGGGGTGCCGAGCTCTGCCCACAGCTGGATGATGGCCTCACAGAGCGACCTGACCGTCTCGACGCGGCGCTCATATTCCTCGTAGACGCGGGTGAACTCCCGATCTACACTGTCGACATACCGAGGAGAGATATCGAAGCTGGGCGGGATGGTCTGGTCTGGCCCGACAGGGGGGAGCTCTATCCTGACGAAGCCGGGCTCGAGATGAGACGAGTACGACTCGAGCGCCTGGACAAGTTCTGTGGTCCCCAAGGTCAGCATCCACCCGACGTGTTTTCCTGCGAGCCTGACGGACGGGAGAGAGAAACCTACTCTGGACCTGCGCGAAGCGCTCCCTGTGGGCCCTGGCGACCTGCGCATGCTTCTCCTTCAGGCCCTGGATGCATCTGTTCAGCGGGTACGAGACCTGGAGGCCGTCGTCCTCATCCCGATAGCTGCGGCGCAGGCTGGGGTCCTCTAGCGAGGCCTGCATCTGGCGGATGGTGGTGATGATCTCCTGGGCCTCGGAGACCAGGTCCTTCTTCTCGGCCGTGACCCGGCGCACCTGGCTGTTCAGGGCCTCGGAGAGGGCCTCGAAGAGCTGCACGTGTGGTGGATACACAGTGGTTAGCCTCTTTGTCGACCCACGTCATTGTGCAGCCTGCAGTTCCCCTCTGGTTCGGAGAATTTCAAGGGCGGGAGGTAGTAGATTTTTGATCACGTAGATCTGTGACTGGGAGAGGGGAGAGAGGAAGAGAGAGAGAGAGAGAGAGGTAGGGGAGTTTGGTCTCTTTCTCTCTTTTTTCTTTCTTTCTAATTTGAGGGGGAGGGGGGGGGGTGGTTTGTGGACAAGTGTGTGTACATAGTATACATACCTCTGCCTCTCTGGATTCCCGCTCGTGGCTGGGGACGCCAATGTCGTCAAACAGGCCGTGCAGCTGGCCAATGATGGTGTTGACCTGCTGTGACAGGTAGCCCGTGTCCATGGCGGCCGGCTTGTTGCTAGCAGACGGGCGCGCCATGATGGATGGACGTGGGACACGTGTGTATGTGTGTTTATGTTTGTATGGTGGTTCTTAGTTTCTTTGGAAATAAAGAGTGAAAAAAAAAAAGGGTGGGTTGGGTAAGATAAAAAGGAGTCCTCCCCCGCCAAGCGAGTGAATGGGCGAGTGAGTGAATGAGTGAATGAGGGCCTCTCAAGGTGGGCCACTCTCTTCTTGTCTTTTTCTATCGCTGGGTTGGGGGGTTTGGCAGCAGTAGGTAAAGAGAAGGGGGAGGGAGAAGAAGGAGGAGGAGCAGAAGGAGGGTTGGGGGTTGGGTCGTCTGCACGCTTGTCGTTGCCTTGGTTTAATTCAGGTGGGCTGGATCTGGATCTAGGAGATGGCGATCTCTGCTTCCGTTCGATTGGCCCGCTCTCTTTTTCTCTCTGTGTGTGTCTGCTCGAAGGTGGGTTGGGTCTTCTCTTCTCCGCTGCGTCGAACCCAAACAGAGGGATATCTGAATCCTGCCCTACAACAACAGCAGGTGTAAAGAGAGGACGAGAGGAGGGGAAAAGGAAGAGAAAGGAAAAGAGCCAAGGGGGCGGAGAGAAAGAAAGATGTTGACAGCCTAATCGCGCCGAAAGGAAAAAGAGTCGTGCCACACACACACACACACACACACACGGCGCGCGGTGAGAGGGATTGCGCGCGTGTGTAGGATGCGAGACCAGGAAAGAAGGCGGGCAAAAGGATTGGTCCAGGCAAGTGACCCTGAACCTTCCCTCTCTGTTTGTGCTTTAAAGCCCCCACCCCTGTAGCGAGGCGCTGTTGCGTGCTGCGTCTCTTACACAAGCACTGACCAGCTGACACCTGACAAGGGCTGCTACTTTTCTATACCTGTGCAGGGCCGTGACGAGTCGAAGCGAATAGACGGCTGCGACTGTGACTGCGGTAATGCATCGCACGAGGGGAGAGAGAGAGAGAGAGACACAGAGAAAGAAGAGGGAGAAAAAGGAAGAGAAAAAAAAAAAAGGAAGATGGTGTTGAGGAAGAATGTAGAAAGTAGTAACCCAGGCGAGATCCAAGAATAAGGCCCTAGAAGCACGAGAGATCGTTATTTTCTGGGACTGGTTTACTGTATGTACAATTTTTTGTGGAGGCTTTTTCTTCCTTTCCCCCCCCTGGTCGGTCCGCGGCGGGGGGGGGGGTTGCTTTGGTGCACCAATTGTGGGGTGCACAGTTTGCGGATATTTTTCTCGCCGACCTTCGAATGTTGTTTTGGCGCCTCTCAGTGGTCACCTCGACAACCAGGGGGGGGGGTTGTGTGTGTGTGGGATGTCACGGGCGCGGGAGGGCGACCCAAATTTAGGTCCCAGCCACCAGCCACCGCAAAAACTACCTGCAGGCATACATGCTGCTTCAGAAGGCTCCAGGTTGGTTCCCCCTCCCCCCTTCTTCTCCCCTGACCTTCCCACCCGTCCACCCCAAAAAGACAAAGCCTCCACCGTGCTACGTACTAAACACTCCCCAACAACAAGCGGCAGCCACCTTGTCCGACGCGTTCTACCATGTATTACTACGTACTGTACACACTACTACATTAGTTACGTTTACCATGGTGCCGTGGCATTTTGTTTGCTCTTTCCCTCTTTTCTGTTGCATCCCAGTTTCGCCAAATCGCCCATCTACCGGGATGATGGGCGTCAACTCACTACTGCAGTACTACCTACCTACTGTGGTGTGGAGCAAGGATTATTTTACTTTTTGGGCCTGGCGCTCAGGAGACAAGAGAAAAGAAATCTGGCAGATGATCGCCTCGCTTCGCCGCGCCTTGATTGACGTGCATATACCGATGGAGGGCCTTTTTTTTTAACCCCAGGGCGGGAAAAGATGATAAGAGAGAATCATGCACCTCATACTACAGGTCACACAGTACATATCACAGAAGAAGAAAAAACGACACGTCTTGAGAGTGTAGAGAGAGTAGAGAAGGTAGAGACAGACAGACTACCGGAGGAAAGTGAGAGGTGGATTCGGGCTTTCGAGCAGCCAGCATCCATCATCCAGCCGCAAGAATCCCCCGTCTCTTCCCCCCTCTTCCTCCCCCTTCCCCTCCCCCCCCCCCCTCCCAAAACACCAAGGCGGCCGCCGCCACAAACATAACATCCTCCTCCCAAAAGCCAACCCTAAACCATGTACATAGTTCTTTCTTGCTTTTGCCCTCCTCGTTGCTATGAGAAACCAGGCTCGGCTTCAGCTTCAGCTTCGATCATACATACATACTATTACCACGACTAGTGAGTAGTTCGATGCAAATATACCTTTTTGGTTTTCCCCCCCTCCCCCTTCCCCTTCCCCAAGCCTGACCGGGAAACCAACCAATCCCCGGTCCTCTTCTCCCCTAGACTCCCCCCCTTCCCTCCCTGCTTTTCCCTCTCTTTCGTCACCTGCGGTCATCGTGCATCAAGACATGTTAGTTTCAAAAGTAGCTGGGTTGCAACTGAACCTGCCCCACCAGGGTGGAGTCGTACCGCAGAACGGAAGAGGGGAGGGGGGGGGGCCTCCTTCGAGGTCGCGCGGCTCGTGGTCTTGTGTGTGTGTGTGTGTGTACAACCCCTAACAAGTTACATGCACGATCCTTAGGTGCGTGTCGCGCTTGGTGGCGAAACAAACATGTAGTGGGAGTGTTGTTAACCGAATAAACAAAACTAAACCCCCCTTGCAGAAAAAGGAAAAGAAGGAGAAGAAAAAAAAGTCATCGACACAAACACACCACACAGAAAGAACAGTAAGCAAGGGCGGGGGGGTGTTTTTTTTTTTTTTTTTTACCCGCGCTGGAAGAAGAAAGAAAGAAGAAGAAAAGAAAAAGAAAAAGAGAAGAAAAAAAAGGCAAAGTCCCGGCGGCGTTCTCCCTCCGCCCCCCCCCCCCTTTCCTCTCTCGTGTGTGATGATCGGGATAAATCTTATAGTAGAGGACATAGTATTGTGTATCATGGCGCCAGGGTGGATCATGACAAGGAGATAACGTACGTATACGCTTGGGGGACAATACACCGCACGGCGTCTCGAGTCTGATCCCCGAAAAGTCGGGGCTGGAGATCTGGCGGCAGGGAACCACGCTCACACTCACACTCACACGTCACATTATTACCACCGTTACTCATGCCAACTCACACTCACACACAGTTACTCACATTTTTGTAAATGTTCACAGATCGAGAAGAGAGGAAACAAGTTATGAAATGATTTTTTCCTCAGTAGACTTCATTGGTCATGCCATATCTAGTTTCCTCCCATCTATTTCCCTCCCTATATCTGCACCAAGGACTCCCCCTTCCACCCACCACAAATATTCATTGATGCAAGCTGCTCCCAGACAACACACACACATACAACCTCCTGCTGCAGCGCACCGAATGATGTACAAAGAACGTTGGCCAGCTTTATCCATCCAAACATGCTCGGCTCGATCCAGAGATACATGCGCACGAGATTGGAGGGTGAAAGCAAAGGTCAAAAAAAAAATTTGTCAAAAAGACAGGAAGATATCGTAGCTCAGAGAGATAGAAATAGAAAGAATGTATTTACACACGCGCGAAAGAGAGAGAGAGAGAGAGAGAGAGAGAGAGAGACGGATACTAGAGGAGGACGCTTTGGGTATCGCCGATGATCATGAAGGTTTCGGGCCGCCGGACACAATGTGCCACCAAAAAAAAAAAAAAAGAACAACAGGCGCAGTGAAGTGAGAGTGAGGAGAGGAGAACTGTGCGGTGTTTACCACGAGAAGGCCTCCTCGCAGAACTCGATCGTGCCGTTGTACTGGCGGTTGCGCACCGCAAGGCGGACCTCGTCGGAGAGGGCACCGGGCCCGCACACGGTGACACCCATGGCGCCCACCTGGTTCTCCATCTCGGCACCGATGAGGTGCTCAATGTTGGGACGGCCAGGGAACATCTGGACGGTCGACGAGGGCGAGTGGATCTCCTTGGTCGACCGGGGCCGGGACACAAAGAGCATGATCCGCAGGCACTCGCGCCGGCGCTCCATGGCCAGGATCTCCGTCATCCACGGCCGGATCCACTCCAGGTGCTCGGGCGACTGGATGATCCAGCACAGCACGATCTTGCGCGCGGCCACGGTGCCGTTTGCGTAGCCCGCCACCAGGTCGCGCACGTGCGGCACGGCCTGCGTGATGCCCACACCGCCTGCGAAGAGCATCACCGTGCCGTACGAGTTCATGTTGTGCAGGCCGCCGTACGGGCCCTCCACGAAGCACGTCGTCATCAGCCGGCCGTTGGGGCATGCAGCAGCCTTCTTGTACAGGGTGTCCGTGGCGCCGGCGCGGGCGCGGATCACGTACGACATGGACGTCTTGCGGTAGCCCAGGATGTCGTTGCGGTCCATGGACAGCTTCTCGCCGTCGTGCATCTCGGCCTCCTCGCTCCAGCCGACCGAGAAGGGGTGGGACTGCGTCCAGCTGATGCTGGGGAAGTAGAGGTAGGCGTGCTGGCCGGGCGCGAACGCCCACGGCCGGGCCATGGTGACGGTGACGCGGACGGCGTTGCCAGGGAGCGCCTCGACGAGGGTCTTGGTACCGCCGGCACCAAAGTTGCCGTAGGCCACACGGATCATGCGGGCCGCACGGTCGAAGCACCACAGGGCGACGACGGCATACAGGTAGTTGAGCTGGGTGAAGCCCTTGAGCTGGCAGTGGTACCACACACCGACGATGGTGACGGCGGCGCCGACGATGTGCAGCATCTTGAAGATCTCATACCAGGCGTGTCTGATGGGGCTGGCGGCCTGGATGACCAGGAAGAGGAAGCCGACGGTGCCGATGAACCCCCACATCAGGAACTCGCTGGACAGCGTCTTGGCGAAGACGGTGGCGAAGCTGCTGTCGGCAGAGCTCCCGATCCAGTAGCACAGGGTGTGGGCAATGGCCTCGAGGGCGGCGATGCGTCCCAGCCACCGATGCATCAGGTTGAAGGTGTCAAAGGAGATGCCCAGCCAGTTGATCAGGGGGTTGTTGCGCCCAGCCATGAGGAACAGAGGCACCATGTTGACGATGGACAGGACACCGGTGCGGTTACGGAGCAGGTCGATCCAGGACGAGAAGTTGGTGTGGAGGTTGATGTCGACCAGGCAGAAGGCGATGTTGGTGGAGAAGTAGCCGGCCAGGATGAAGAGCTGGAGCCTGGTGGGCAGCGTGCCCATGTTCACGGCGGAGCTGAGGGCGAACTCGCGGTTGTGGCGCTTGCGCAGCACGGGCGAGTACTGGATGCTCCTCTTGAAGAACGCGGCCTTCCATGACTCCCTGGCAAAGTAGTGCTGTGTGCTGTTGCCCAGAGAGGATACCGTCCGCAGATATCTGAGCGAGACCACGTAGACCTTGTAGCCAATCACGAGAGCGGCACCCACCGTGAGGACATAGTAGAGGTAGTTGGACAACAGCACGTTCTCCACCTCCGGGTTGATGGCGGAGTTTGAGCCCGCCGCGCCAGACATCTTGAGGTCGTAGGAAGAGAGAGAGAGAGAGTGTGTGTGTGATGAGAGCAAGAGGTCGGATGGAACCCCTGAGACCCGAGCTGAGAACCTCAGATGTGGTGAAGAAAAGAGGTGACTCTTGCGCCTCCAAGGGCGGTCAGGTGTGAATGAAGGGCGGATATTTCGAGAGCCAGCACGAAATATACTGGAATGTTGTGGAAAGCCGGGGTAGTGGCAAAGTTGGTTTCTTCTTTTTTCCCTTCTTCCGAAGATGTTGACTTGAGTCGGTTTTTGTCGATTCGACCCAGCACAAAGCGATTGTGATCAGATCCAAGCTCTTTCTTTTCCCCCTTGTACCTTCTATCCTTGATAAACCCCCCTAGTCAGCCAACAGAGCCTTTGAGAGTAACCGTGGCCCTTTTTTCCCTTTGTCTTGATTGTCTGTAAACTGTTGATTGATCGAGGATAATAAGGTATGATGCGAAGAAAATGTGACAGGTAAGAATAGTATCTGTGTGAAGCCAGCTCGTCGAGGAAGAAGAGAGAAGAGAGAAAAAAAAGGGAGAGCCCTTGATTGAATGAAGAGAGAGTGTGTTGGTGGCTTTGGTCCCAGTGGGAAGTGACGCACGGTCACGGTCGCACAGATCGAGGTGGGGAGTCAAGAATTCCAAAAGTAGGTCCCTCCGCTGGAGTTTCCCGTAGAGAGAATAGAAGAAAAAAAAAGAAAAATGTAGACGAGATTATCTACAGGAAGAGTGTAGAAAGAAGTCTCGTGAAGAGCATGTGGTGAGATCTTGGGAAGGGACCGACCTTTTGGGTCTTGGAGAGGGGGGCGCGGGCAGGCGGGATATAGGCCAAGAGAAAAGTGGTCGACCGTATTACAACAAAGTGGGCAGACGGGGGCCTCCCCTGGTAGAGGCCAATCAGTTCCTATCCCCTAGAACGAGACCCGTCTACATCGGACATCCACCGCTGTCGAGCGAGCAGGGGCCCCTGGAGCGACGTGCAAGGCCAATTTTAGGGGCGGGGAGGGGTTGGCAGGAACAAGGAGGGAGAGGCGACTAGGCGGGGCAACTTGAAAACAGAGCCCCACGGCGCTGACGACCAAGCCCCAGGGCATGCCTACAGGCTCAGGGATGCGTGGTGGGCAAGGTACGTACTATCATTAGCCTTGTACCACAGTAAAAGATGCACAACAAGAACAAGAAGAAAGAGAAAAAAAGAGGGAAAAAAACCCACCGTACATAAGACAGACAGATATGGTCACACAATCCTTGGATGACGACGGAGGGTCTCAGACTCAACCCAGCGTGCACAGGTCACCAAAGCTCAGAAAAACGTTCGACGCGTTCCAAACGTTCTGTCTGTCCCTCTCCCTGGCTCATCCTCGTTCGTGGGTCTTTTGCTTGTGGACATCTACTAAAGTACTATGAATATCTATCTCGTTCGGATGAAAAAGCCGTCGTGGCTTTGATGGTTGCTCGGAGCAAACAACTATCGCCGGCACGCTGCTGCTGCTGCTGCTACTGCTACTGCTACTGTTACACGATGGCTGGCTCTGTACTCGCTCTAGACCGCCCTGCACCCCCAACTTTGCTCTCTTTTCTTGTGTCTCACTTGCTGCAGGTTCTCAATCGTTTTGCTTTGGCGAGTGCCAAGCCTGCACAGGACTGGATGCGGAGCTGATGCGGCGTGCCTCCCGACCTCCGCCAATTTCCCAAGAGATAGGACAAGACTCTCAAGACACACCACCCTCTCATCGCACAGGCTGAACCTGGCCAGATTGCAGAATCACATTCTCTGTAACCCCCATGTAACTACTGTACGAGAGAGAGAGAGGGGGGGGGGGAGGAGGAGGACAGAGAGAGCTTTGAAGCAAGCGGCCCTGCCAGGTCTTTTTTTCTTTCTTGCCGCCGAAGCCAGGGCCTGCTCGGCCTGTCCGTGGGTCCTTGGGCTCTCGAGCATCTTTTCAGGGCGCCTCCCTGGCCGTTTCGTGAATCATCAGAGGTTCAGGCCTGTCATGATCTGCCATGATCCCCATCTGCCCTCGGAGGTCCTACCGCTACCATGTTTATCTGTTCCATGTCCTATTACTACCTACCGGACGCCCCATGGGTCTTTTGATGAAGACGATCCACCTCCTCTCTGAAGAAGAAGAGAAAAAAAGACGAGCTCGACGCGTAACAGATCATGGATTACGGATCACGATCACAATATATTCTCTCTCGCCCTCTCGGCCGGGAGGCCCACTTCTCATCAATCCCCCTTCCCTCCCTCTCGCATGTTAAGCGAGCAATGCCGAGGAGCATGGCGAAGTGAATATTTGTCCCCTCCCCTGTCTGGCGAGATCGGACGGCTGGCGCAGCTAGCTGCCTCTGTCATCACCGTTCATGCACTTCTTGGTATTACCCATTTGGCATGATCCCGAGGAGCAAAAATCAATCGTGGTAAATCCGCGGTAGGTGATGTGGGAAAACCAAAACTACCCTGGAGCGGACCACAAAAAGAAAAGAACTTTTCCCCCCCGAAAAGTGTCTCAAGTCTCTCACGCAGCGAGTGGTGATGACCAGACATACTTGCATGGGACCCGATCCCGTCTTGCGTGTGTGTCTGTTCAGACCTGTCCTAGAAAGCTGAGGGGAAGGAGAAGCTGGTGTCCAGTAGTTTCTGCCAGCCAAGGGGGGAGAGGCTTGGCGGTCCGAACAAGTCATTGGATGGCAGCGAGCGCTGGGGCGGGACAAGGTGAAACAAGCCAAACCCACGCCCCCCCTCACTTCAGGGGCCAGAGCGCCGCCGCTGGGCAAAGTCCACCTCTGTCCACTCAGCGGCTCTTCCCACCCTCTCGCACCTTGGCGCCTGGAACCTTGTCGATTGCCCCTTTCGGACCGCAAGCCTGGTATGGGCTCCCTCATTGGCGGATTCCAATAGGCACCCCATGTTTAACATGGTTCAGATCGCGGGAGGGATGAGCAGGGAGGTCGGAGCGCGCCATCTGCGCTACTGTACAACAAGTGGTGTACCTGCAGGCCTAGACCAGGGGGGGTTGGAGGGGAGGGTTTAATGGCCAGCCATTTACTACGTACCACCATGAGGCGCGGATTCCTATCTGCGGAGACGACTTTTTTGTCTCTCGTTCTCGGTTGTCGTTGGCCAAGATGCCAGCCGCTCAAAGAGAATGTGCCCCGTGGAGATGGAATTCCCCAGGTTTCTCGGGGGAATGTCAAGAAAGAAAGAAGAAAAAAATCATGAGACTTTGCCGTCATACTGGAGTCTCCAACACTACTTGTGTAGTAATATAGATCTGTCGAAATCTCGGATCTCATGAGCCGTCCAGATGCACTGCCTCTTGGTGCAGAGTATGCAGAGGATCGGAATCGAGTTCATGGATTGATGTGACCGTCCCAGAGATCGATCTCAAAGCGCTACTATTCAATCATGTCGCCCTGGTGTTGCCAGAACATCTCTCACACACACAGACCAGACCACCTATGGAGGACAACGATAGAGAAAAACCCTCGTCATTTATGCGTATCATCATGGATTGACTTTTTACCCCCCCCCTCCCCCTCTTCCCTTGCAAGGTGGCCTGAGGGAGCCGCATCCTTCTCAAGGTACTGCAACTCTATTCTTCCCCCCTCGCTGGCAGAACCACAGGGATATTTTTCCAGCGCGGTGTTCCTTGTTCTTTTCCCAATCAGTGTATTTGAGCCGCAAGAGACATCCCCCCATCCCCTGTGAAGGGATCCAATTGCAGGATGGCCGAACCGAGACGATATCTACGCCACCAGTGCAACCTGCCACAAACGGCCCCGCAATAAATTATCATGACGGAACAACTTTTTTCGTCTTGGCGGTCTGGGGTGCTTGGTTGGGCACGGAGAGAGAGAGACTGTGTGTGTGTGTGTATGTGTGTATCGAGATGATTCCATCATCCATACTAAGTTTATGCAAAAGAAAACCTGCGCGTGTATGCGAGCTGTTCGTTAACGAGGAGGGAGACCTGGCCCGGTACCATACCGAGCTGATCATGATCCATGAAGGCCACGTTCGGGCTTCACATATTGCGAGGGAGGGGATGGGGGACCACAGTATAAGCAAATGGGTCCAATGTCACCAAAAAAGGGCGGCCCTTCGTCACAACACACGAGACCTGCTTACTCGGCTCGATATACACACTGCAGTACTCTATGCCCTGTCTCCCACAGCACCATGCCAGAATGGGAAGGCCGTCAATTTTACAAGCCTTGTCTGCCATTTTAATTGAAACAAGCCACGGTGCAGGTGGCAGAACCTAAATCGTGAGCCCCCGATACTCCATCAAAGACGTCAACCCGTCGAGGCATCAAGCGCCCTCGCCCTCGTCTCCTCATGGTGGACATGATCGACCAACCTTGCTTGCCAGACGAGTCCATTGCCTGGTCTGGTCCCAAGGGGGGTGAGAAGAAAAAAAAGAACGACAATGTCAAACAGCAGGAAGATCCAAGAGCTGCGAAACGGTGCCCTGCCCGGTCCCACCAGCGAAACGAAAAAGGCGCTGGGCATCTCAAACCACCTCAACATCCCATCTGAACGAGCTGTCATTTTTGTTCTTTCTTCTTCGTCCTTTCTCTCTCTTTCTGCCTGACTTCGGACGTCGACCGAAAACAAAATGTGTTTTATCCGAACCAACTCACGCACTGCTTCTTCGAAACAGCGTTGGCAGGCGCCAAAGAGAGACGTTTATAACGCTGAAACATCTTTTTCCTGCCGAGGGTTCCCTTGGGGGAGGCCAATCCTATTCAGATGATACTTCAGATGGGTTGATTTTTGTTTTGGGGAGGTTCCGTCGTCTTGACTTCTCGGCGATGCCCTCGGCGTAACTGAATTATCTAGATCGCTGGAACAGGCGGGCGGTTAAATGCATGCACTCAACAAATAGGTCAGTGTGGATTGGCCGGCCGGAATCCCTAGATGCCCTCGAGGCAAAAATCATCCATTAGATTGTAGGGCTCGGACGTGTATCACGTCAATCAACCTTTTCATATACTTTCTCTATATCAATGCTTTCTTTAATAGCACCAACAGCATAACCAACACCTGCTCTTAGGTGGGCCAAATGGCCCGTCTCACCGATGGCCATACTTGATTAAATCCTTTATGCTCATATAAACCTATAATCCATCGCATGGGTTTTCGGTTACGCGGGCTAGAAGAGGTAGATAAATACCAACGTACATACTTCTGTGCATACATAGTACTGTACTATACCAAGTACTACTGCTGCCATGGTACATAGTAACCCAGCAAAAGCCCCCCCCCCCCCCCCCTTTTTTTTTTTTTTTTTTTTTTTTTTTTTTTTTTTTTTTTTTTTTTTTTTTT